>BQNB010034826.1:26897-49005 GCA_026074375.1 Tanacetum coccineum
CTGTCTTGGGTTGGTCTTGGGAAATAAGCTCTTGAGAGCTTATTGTGTTAAGCTAAAAAAGCCCTTAAGCCACTGTTGAACCTCCCCTGGTGCTAGACCCCTATTTCAGCCCACTTTTTCTAGCTTATTTGATTATAAGCCTTAGGATCTTTTTGCTTTTCTTTGTAGCTTATAGGTATTTCTTTAATTCCCCACAATCTTGTAGCTTAACTCCCCTTTTAGGTTAGCTTATTTTTTTTTTGAGGCTTTTTTTTAAAGTCCACTTTTTTCTGTTTTCCTTTTAACTGTTAGACATAAGCTTAAGTCTCTTTCAGCTTATTTTAGGGCTTATTAGGAAGCCTTAGCTTATCATTAGGACTCCTTAGGCCTAGTAGTTATTTCTTAGTTTTCAGCTATCGTGTGAGCTTAAAGCCCATAAAGCAAAGAAAAATAAGCTTGAAATGCTTTATTTTGTTTTGCAGCCCCAAATGTCACATTCTGGCTTATTCTTTGAGATTCAGCTTATGTGCTTAATTAGGAAAAAAATTGTTCCACCTTAAGCCCCTTAATAGTTGGCTTTTATAAGTTGTCAAAAAATAAGCTGTTGGGACCTTCTTTGTAATCGGGGTCATTCTCCCCGGACTGTTTGTGTATTCTTTCTTTTCATAGAGTTAACTTTGTTGTCCTGTGGTTAGTTAGGCCTCGTTACCCGGTTGTCCTTGTGTCCTTTCACTGTTAGTCCTCTAGCTTAACAGCCATTAGACTTTTAGTTAATTAAATAATTAATTTAGGTTTAAATATTAATTAAGTTTAATTACTTTAATTTAAAACAGTAAAATTTGGGCTTTTTATTTTTTTAGAATTGTTAACTTTTTCTTTATTTTATTTTATTTTTTCAGAATTTTTATAACTTTTATTTTTTGTCTTTTTCTATTTTCTTAAGTTTAATTAGTTTTTAATCTTTAAAAATTCATAAAAAATCCAAAAATTAATAAAAAAATATTTTTCTTTTTTATAAAATTTTCTTTTGTCATTTAGTATCTAGGAAAAATATAAAATTTAGTGTAGGCTTAATTTTTCTTAAATTTCAGTTTTAGACCCGTTTTACCGCGGTGCAATTTTACGTTTCTTTACGTTTTACTTTTCAAACGGACCTCCGTTTTTTAGTTCTAGTTGTCTTTATTTTTCAAGTTTAAGTTATTAGAATATAATTTGTTTTTAATTTAATTTAGACATTTATTTTACTTTAGTTGTTAGTTTTAGGTTATCCGATAACCTTAATTGTTCCCCGTCTTAATTGTAGGATTTAATTTTTGGACTTTCCTTTAATAAAATTTGTTTCCCGTAGTTTTTATAGATCCCTATTCCTATATTTGTTTTCCCGTAGTTTAAATTAGATTTTATTTAATTAATTTTAGTTGTAATTATATCAAGTGTTCAATATCATTATTCTCAATAGTCAATTTCTCTTCAATCCAGGATAAAATTTCAAATTGCAGCCTCGTTGGGACATACGACCGGGATCTCTCTTCGGAATCTTTTTATCATTGATTTGATTCTTATATATTTTTATATTATATACTATCAGCGAAACCAATTTTTGGCGCCCGCTGCCGGGAGGGCATTTTGCTACGTTTTCTATCCAACTTTGGATCTAAACTCATCTTATTATTAATATAACATATAAAAAAAAAAAATAAAAAAAAATAAAAAAAAAAAAAATAATACACAAAATATTTTTCTTTTCTTTTTATTAGTAATATCATATAAAAAAATAAAAAAAAAAAAAAATTTTCGTCCTAAAAACATAAAATTCACTAATTGGTAAAATACCAAAATATATTATTCTCAACTGAGGGATGATCATAATATGTTCGGTGTGAATACTAGAGTTCCCAACTCGAACAAAAGATTAAACTTGCCTTCTGTGTCACTTACCCGATAGACGGGTTAACCTCATTTGATTAACAAACTATAAAGAGGGGGTTTAAGGTGGTTGTTCCTAGGAACTACGACCGAAGGAGAAATACGCTTCGCGCTATTCCTACTCTCCCGTCACCTTGTGGCGTTTTTTTATTCTGAGAGCTTCGTGAAGGTAAGATTGATTATCAGGTTAAGTGTCTATCTTTTTTGTGCCCAATTGTGAAATATGTTGTTTAATAAATTCGAAAAAACCATATAAATAATCTTCTTTTTCTTCGTATCAGTTAATTCTTTCATTTATCCCTCTATCTATTTAATTTCTTATGACTCATTCGATTGTCGCCTTTAAAGCGATTAATTAAAGCATGTTCGGCTTGTGGAAATTTGCACTCTCAGCTTTGTTGTTCAAAAGAGAACTCAAAACAAGTTCTTGTTCCCAAATGCCCCGAATCTTTCCTCAACAACACAATTAAGATTGAAAGAAAATTTGTTTCGATTGTGGAGGACTGTTGATGGTCTTAATTGTTAGAATGTGACCTGACAAGAAAAAGTTTTGGAGAAAGAAAGCTTTTTCAAAAGTTTTCAAAATAATTCCAAGTCATCCAATGCACACTTCCATCGTTGTACAATGCTCCTTCGAGAGCAATTCGTTGGTCAACAAGGACACCAGTTTGTCAATCTCACAAAATCTCCACTAATCGACCATAAAAGTGTTGTTGCGGTGTGGTGATTCGTTAGATGGCATCTTTTGCAACAATGCATTTGTATGTCTTGGGGAAGGTGATCATGTTGGTTATAATTGTCCACCGAAAATCTGGATTATCTCTAATCCGGAGCCAACTCTCAAATCAATTCCTTCCTTCAAACTCAAATCTTCGACTGTATCGATTTTCCAGTCCAGCCTCGTTGGGGATAAACGACCCGGGAAAACTCTACACTACTTCTCGGTATCATTGATCTTGTTGATTTTTAGACTTATATATATTTTATTGTATGTTATATATATATAGTGTAAATTTCACCAATCAATTTTTGGCGCCGTTGCCGGGGAGGCTGTGATACCGATTTTCGTTACGTTTGATCAATTGTTTTTGAAATTGTGAATATTTTATTTTATAAAAACATAAAAAGTACAAAAATATTTTTCATTTCTTTTAGTATAATTATCAGATAAAAACCAAAGAAAAAACCAAAAACATAAAAACATTGTCCAAAAAAAATAAAAAATAAAAAATAAAATAAAATTCACAAATTGGTAAAATGCCAAAATATAATATTCTCAACTGAGATATTATCATAATAACTTCCGGTGAACTTGTTGGTTCCCAACTCGAACAAAAGATTTAAAAACTTGCCTCATGAAACCTTCCAATGTCAACCAATGAATGAAGACTATTATCATGAGCGAAATTCTTGCTATGATCATAATTCTTTTGGTTTTGACCAAGTTCAACCCCCGCAATATACCGTCAATCATCCAATCTTCAAATCTCAAAATGAGCTTCTCAATTCTCAAAATAAGCTTATGGAACAAATGACAACCTTACGTGATTTGGTTGGTCAAGCCATACAAAAGAAGGAAGAAGAAAAGCGAATCGCGGAAGAACAAGCGGCTAAAGATCGATCTTGGAAGATTCCCATTTGCTACGATGATGACGAAGACAATACCATTGCAATCACACCCGTTTTACCAATCGAGGAACCCGATAACTCTCTAAGTATGGGGGACGAGCATCTTGACACTATTCCGGAAACGGAATCGGACAAATTCATAAAGTCTAGTGTTGAGGACCTTGTCCCAATCCCAAGTGAGTCCGAGGGTATTCCCGACAAAATGTGTGATGTGCCTCTTTGTGAAAATACCACCTCTCTTAATGCTCTCAATGAACATTATGAGATTGTCATCAATTCTAACGATGATAATTCTTCAAGTGATGACGATTCTTCCTACGGTGAGGATATCGATTATATCGATGCATCATCTCCCGATGTTGAGATCGTCAGCTTAGAGGTGGTGGAGATTGTTGATCCGGAAGTTGGAAGGATTGATGATGACATTCTTTTAACAATCAAAGACGATATCCTTCGTGAAAAATTGTTGAATGTCAATCTTCTTATTGCTAAGATCGATTCATTAAGAGATAATCCTACTCCATCTTCCGAAGTTGTGATCAAGTCTACCTCCACATTTCCTAATCTTTTCTTGGAGGAGACTAACACCTTTGATAATTCTATTCCCGAATCTGAAACTTTCCGCTTTAATCTAGAAGAGATTAGTAGTGGCAGTCCCACTACTCATTCTGAGTTATCTCTTCCTGATTATAAAGCTTTCTACGTTGATAACGATCATTTTAAAGAGAGGAGTAGTGGCAGTACCACTACTCATGTTGATTTTTCTCAATATGATTCGTTTATCTTTGATCTTTCGAATGATCAGTTTCCTCCTGCCGATAGGAGTGACTTTAATCATGAGGAGTTCGCCGATGAACTCACTCACATCATGTCTCTCCCGGAACTTGAATGTTTCAAATTTAAGATTGAGCCCGATCCGGGAGATTTGACTTCTATTGACCTCGGGATTCGTAAGAATGTGTCTACGACTAATGTGAATGTACCATTAGAGGATGACCAATCTTCTCTCTTCGCTTATGTTGTATGGATCTTTCTTGCTTTTCTCACGTATCCCGTTGTCCCTCCATATCTTCTCTCCACCAGGAATGAAGATACCATTTTTGATCTCGGCATCTCAATTTATCATTCTTTTATGCCGGATGTATCTCATCGGAGTGGAACTTTCATGAAATTCAATGTTTATCCAAACCACTTGAATGAAAGTCCGATGATGATTTTATCTTCCACTTGCTTCCCCATGGACCAATGAATTCGGGGTCGAGTCGAGCTTGTAACTCGGTTAACAAAAACAAGGCGCTTCGTGGGTGGCAACCCATGCTTATCCAGTCTGTCTTCTTTCTTTATGCTAATAAGTGTTTTGTGTTGTGATGAGGGTATCTTCTTCCATTACCCGTGTTTTGTGTTTTGTGGTTTATTGTCTCAGATTGCCCGGATTGTGATGACTCTCGTGCTCGCGGTTTTGTCCTCCGATCACTCGAGCTTCACATCCTCAGCTTCATTTTAGGAATCCAGTATCCAAATCTAATCGACTAACGCTTTATCTTTTGGCACATTTAATAATCGGCCTTAGATTTACGTAGGTACCCCTTTCAAAACATCAAGGACGATGTTTAGCTCTAGTATAGGGGGGGATCTTCAATTTGATTGTTGCCTGCAGCCGTTGTTGTCACGTAATCCTGTTTTTACCATCAAATTTTTTGCAAAAATACCAAAAAAAAAATGAAAAAATTTAAAAAAATTCAAAAATAAAATAAGTGTTTTGTCACAGTTTTGACTTTCCCAATGGGTAGAATGAGAATAAATTTTGACTCGATCGGGCGTGTTGAGCCCTAGCCTTTTCCCTTAACCATTTAATAAACAAAAGTTTATTAGGCTAAGCATTCGCGGATCCTTTTATTAGGGATTTTAAATTTGCGAAAAACGAGAAATGATAGTGTTATTTACAAGTAGGATGCTAAACAAGGATTATTTGGAAATCTTAAAAGCTTATAAGTATAACTTGTCGCTTTCTCTCCCAGAAGCTCTTAACCTGACTAATAAACGTGCTTAATTTTGCTTTAACTTTAAACCGACGTTTTCTAAAAAGAAGCTCTTTCGGAAACGAAAATATTCATCTTAGTTCAGCCTTATACTTGAGTTTCTAAAACGAAATTTTCTCTATTACGAAAAAAAAATGATAAATTTTTTTTAAAAAAATAAGTGTTGAAAAGTATAAACTGTGGGCTAATAAAGGTTTACTGCATCTTGCCGGCTTATAACCGATGTTGCAGTCTTCAAAATAAGGCCCATAGTGAGATAATAAATGCCAAAGTGCATTCGTAAGTGTTATCAATAAGAAACCGTCGTCAGACTAAGTCACTACATCTTGTCGGAGGCATGGCCGATATTGTAGTCATGTAAATAATGACGGTGGTATAGTATACAGCAATAAATGAAAATTTAATGGTTAAGATTTCTTTTTCTAAAACTCAAGTATAATTTTGAACCAAGAATAACTTGCTTTAAGACTTCAAAAGTTGTTGGTTGCCGTCGGTAGATTATTTCGATTAAGTATTCTCCGTGGGGTGTCAAAAACCTAGGCACTTAGCTGATGAGGCTGGGACGTTCCGAGAAGAAAGGTCGCTACATGGAATAATCGCACCAATAAGATCATTAAATTTTTGATGATTGTGTGCTTTGAGTAGTATTGTTTATTAGCGGGGGGCAAATTAAGAAATTCAGCCTTAAGGGTGGATATCCCGCTATTACATTGCGAACATTTCTGTGGGGTCCAACCCTGATAACTATAGCCGAACTCGGCTGGGATCTATCGAGAATATGCTGGTTGGTGGGTGATCTAGTCTTTTCCCCAGATTTCTTCAGAAATATCGTTATCCACATAAACTATACTACTTTCTAAAACTGTCGATTTAAATTTAACTTAAAATTAAGCACAATCACTCTAATTCAATAATTGTTGGGAGCGGAAAGTTAACAAGTCATAGTTATAAGTAGTGTTATCATCTTTACTTGTACTTAACGGTGATTTTGTTTTTACGCTTAGCTTGGGACTAGTGAAAAATCGGGGACGATGAATTTATCCGTCAGGACATCCGTAGATTATTCTATGGGCGTTTCTCATTCTATGATTCCAGTGTTGATAAAATAAAGGAAGTCAAACATGGTAGTTAAGAAAAAAAAAGGAAAATACAAAAATATTAGGGATAGTTAGCGTACATATAAAAAATGGTGAAAACGGGACTTGTCGAAGCTATTGATTCTTTAGTTCCCCTTGACGAACACTTAGCTACTTTTCGAGGTCATTAGTCGAGGGGGATTGAGATTCTTGGTTTTCTTAAAGTTTTACTTCATAACATTGCGTGAGGACACGGCAATATCTTAGTATGGAGGATTTTGGTATGTGCTTAATTACACATACCTTTTTCCATTAAAAACGGACTTAAATGTCCAAAAACTGACAAAAACTGCCAAATATATGTTTGTTTTGAATTTGTGTTATGCAGGAACCGGATATTCACTAAAAGACAAAAATCGAAGCCAAACCGGACAAAACTGAGCACGGATTTGGAAAGAGCGTGAAAATTTGAGGCCAAGGGTACAAAAGGATTGGAAACGGAGCTTAAACGAAAATTACCGGATCGACTCGACAACGTTTGTGTATTTTATGAAGTCAAAACGAAGTCAAAGTCAACCCTGGGATACGTCATCGGACTGAGCATCAAAAACCGAGCTCGAAAATCTAAACCGCAAAAAGTAGGCTCACCCGTATCCTCCTAGTGGGCCGGGTCAGCCCACTTATTTGACTAAACCTTTTAAACCCTTTATGACCCATAAGCCCATTCCTTTTTAATTAAAAACCAAATGGCCTAAGTTATAAACACTGGCCCAATCCATTACCCCACTTAACGGGTGTTAACCTTTTATTCTTTTGTCTCTACACCGTTAGTCATAAAGGACCAACGCTGTTAGTCCAAAAGGACTAACGGTGCAATACCCAACCAACTACTAGGACCAACGAATATCACCACAAGGACGGTACATGTAATACCACTTAAAACTTTGAGGGGCCAAATGTGACAACCACCCAAACTTTTACCTGTCACCCCCAACATTGATAAACCCAAGTTTTCCCGCCATGACTAAAACCCAAAACCTGTTTACCTTTTCCTTCTCCTCATAACACCAACCGCACAAATCACCATGGATCTAACTAAACCCTCACCTCCGATTAAAACCACAATCCCATTTGGCAATCCCACTTTTTTCAAGACAAGATCAACGATGCCAAAGAAATCAAAGTAGCAAAGGGATATCAATGGCCAGGATTATTTTTGGTTTGCTCTCACCAAACAAACACAACAAACACAATGCAAAGAAGTCTCTCAGCCTATATAAGAGAAAGAAGACATAGTTAACCAGAGTTCAGTTTTTTTTAGTTTTAATTTATGTTTTTAAGCTTATGTAATTTTCAACTTAATTATCTTTTTAATGTTGTTATCATACCCTCAGTTTGTAATTTCTTCAAAGTCTTAATAAAAGTCCAAATTTCTAAATATTGTGTTAAAAGTTTATGAGCTATTTGAGTTTTGAGCTTCATGGATGACAAGCTGGCAAATGATGAGCTTGTGGGTTTAATCTCAGCTTATTGACAAATAGCTGAGACAATTAGAGCTTTAGGTTCACTCAGTTTTAGCAAAGAACAAGGTTATTCGTCTTTTCTCTCTTATAACTCAAATTACTGTTGTAGTGCTTGAAGAATACTAGTAATCTTAAGATCAAACCAAGAACAAGAGTGAGATGTGGGTTGTGATGTTAGAGAGAGATAGGATGGAAAATGGATGAATTGTATAAATGAAGTGTATGGAAAAATGGAACAACCAACCCTCTCCAAGACTAGGAGAGGGTCTATATATACCCTATTGAGGCCGGCCATGGGCTAGATTGGGCCTCCCATGGGCCTTGGGCCGGACTAGATTACTAATCTAATCCTTATACTAACTACGAGCTAAGACCTGTTACAAATGGATGTGATCCGACACTTTCGTGTTTTCCAACAATCTCCCCCAAAGGGAGGTCACTCCAATTTACAAACTTAAACCTAGCATACTATGCTTTATCCTAGTCTTTAGCTGTTACCTCTTGACTTTCTCTTGTGAATATGTTGTGGTGTCATTGACTTCTTGGATTAAGCTTTGTTTCCTTGACTTGTATTTGACATTGAAGATCTTACTAAGGCATCTTGATGATCATTCGTCCAAGCACAATCCCTTTGCATCTTGAAACTTTGCCATCTTGTGGACTTGTGACTTCTGGACCGACATGCTCATACGCATATTAAAAAGCGTTCATGTTGCATATTTCTTGAAATTCATGAACTTTAACACTTCGACACTCTGAAAGATGTTGTGGTATCAGAGTAGACGGAAGTCTTGAAACATGTACTTGGCTTTCATGATGTCTTTATGTTTGTCGGTTCGGGTATGAGCAGTGCCTATGGATTTGTAAGCTCCAGCTGGAATCAGGGACCTCCCACATTTTTAAACACAACTGCATAAAACAGTTAGCAATAAAGAAGGGGAACGAATATGGCTTTGTCATTGCCAGGTTGGTTGGAGAAAACATTCGGATCCGTGAGAGCTCGACTGTGATCAGATAGATGCAATTTAAAGAAAATCTTCTTGACAGGGATTTCCAGCTGAAGTATTGAATCTTTCTAACACATAGTATTAGATTCATCATATCAGCATTGTTCTCACTTATCGGAACGTTCACAAAGCAGACAGCACGATAAGAGTGAACACTGAGTTACTATATCACCGATTGATATATAAAATTGATTGAAAATCAAAATCGGTGTTTCACTTACAAATAGTTTTTGTGACACAACGAGAGTGTATAACATTTCAAAAATTCTTTAACAACCGTTGATCCTTTTCCTGGAACAAGTTTGATTCTTATGATGCCACATCGTTTCTTTCCTGTTGTAACAAGTTTGATTCATAAAGAATCGCACAAGTTACCCCTACCATGAGCTTGTTTGATGTTGGCTCAAGCAGGATTTCCATCTTCATTGTGAATGAATTCACTCTGATGTTCTGGCAAAATCACAAGGATAATGCGAAGGACTCTTAAAATGTATCTTGTAATTCACATTGTGTGAGTTAGCAAGTAGAATTTGACAAGTGTCCTAATGAGATTTATGGATGATCTCTTTTGGCTCTAGACTCAATAGTGCACTTTGATTTTAGTGATCGGAGGCTGGAGCTGAGTGCCACCTTTTCAATATCAACTAACTCGGAGTGAGAAAGTCAATAGAAATGAGTGTATCTTCGTGAGTTTTGAAACAAAGTCTTTCTGACTTTGAGTAGCTGGGAGGGGGTTGTGCATAGCGTCACTGGGTCCATGACTGTCTTCAATGTCAGACTGAGTGTTTCTGACAGCATATGTATTGACCCGGTTTCTGCCTAAGTGTATGGAGGGCTTCTTTATTTTCACCCTTTATCCTTACATTTCTTTTTCATTCTTCAACCCCTTCAATGCATACCGAGACTTCATAACTAACACCTTGTTGGGTTTGTTCCAGTGTTAGCTCCATCTCAGTCGGCATTATTCCCTATTCTCACTTTTTCTCCTTTTTAATCATACCTAAGGACTTCTACACTATCTAGTGGATATCCCTGGGTAGATCCCTCCGGTTCTGGCTGGATCATGGGATCTGAAAACCTAAGCCTAACCGCCTTATAACTTCATAAATTTAAGAACATGGTCAGTCTTTTGGGTATTTCATCACAATCCTTCCAAAAACATTGAAAATTTCAATCAAAGTGTTTGATATAAATATCAAAATATTTACACTTTGAAAGTTTTTCATTATCACTAAAAGCTCCCCCTTAACATGTGCATCGTAATCGTAGTACATGCTAGGTATGGAGTGCCTTGAGTCCATTTTATTTGATCACTTCTGTCAGTATTTATTAAGTCCGGTTAATCACATTTTCTCCCCTTATCCAAAATGTTAATCCCTTGATATTTTGGATATCAATTGATTAACCGTTCGGGGACAAAATGAGATATGATTAGCAGATTGGAACATGTTATTGCTCCCCCTCAACTTTTGAGGGTTTATAAGATGATGCCGAGTACAATTATTTTGAAAATTTTGAATTTACTGAGAAATTCTTGAAAAAAAAAATTTGTACTCGAGCACATCTTATAATTCACCAATAAGTCTACACAATAATGCACATATTCACAAGATAAGTGTATTGACGAGGGTTGATTATTATTATATATATAAGACAAGAAAAAATCAAAAACATAAAAAATTTGTCCTTACTAACAAGTAAAGAAATCAATCCATATAATACTTTCAACTGAAGCATTATCTTTAAATAAGTTCCTCCCCCCCCGAACAAAAGAGATTCAAAAAACTTGCCTTTTGTTTCCACTATTGCTAGGTACGGTTCACCTTTGAAAGTTAAACAAACTCTAAGAGGGGTATAAGGCGGGTTGTTCCGAGGAACTACGACCCTAAAGGAGAAATGTTTTTAATAGCTTCGCGCTTTCCTACTCCTCCGCTCCTTTGTGCGTTTTTCTTTTAGAGATTTACCAAGAAGCTTGTTGAATATTAGTTAAGTGTCTTATCTCATTGTCCTTATTAAAAAATAAATTGTGAATACATTGTTGAAAAAACCAAAAAAAAATAGTATAAATTTTCTTTTTATATTTTAGTGGCATTACACAAGTCGTTCCACCCGTAATTCTAACCGTCACAACACGTCCCACCGACTTTTGTTAAACCATTTAATTCTTGTGGAACCTATGTGATAATCAAGTTCCTCCGTATTTACGATGGCCAAAATCGTACTATGGCGCAAATTGCTCGAAGCACCCACCGAGGGTTGACTAGGATGCCATCTTTGTGTCTAGATCACCGCGGACAACTTTGAAGCTTTAGCATGTTTTTCTTACCCTTGTTTAAAATAAACAATTTTTTTTGGACAGGACAAAGAAACCCTCAATGCTCCACATTTGTTTATTTCCACAACAAGAATTCACTTCTACGATGAAGTTCCCGAACCGTCCGAGTAAGTCGTTTAAAGCTTTATGCTTTCCCATTTTCCCCATCGAGGAGCCGCCCGGAATTGCTTGAAAAAGAACCCCCTCGATCGATTCCTTTACATGGGATGATCTTGTTTCGAAATACATAAACAAATGTCTTCCCCCACCTTTCTAAAACAACCAAATCTTTGGACTGAAATCACAGATTTCAACAACGATTGAGAAAACTTTTTAAGAGGCATGGACCGAATCAACGATCCTTCTTTCTGGCATGCCCACAATCATGGAGTTTTCGGATACATCAACTCGATACAGTTCTAATAATGCCTGAGACGCTATGATCAAGATTCGTTGAATTCCCACCGGGGGTGGTAATTTTTTGGATAAGATCCTGGAGATTGCCCTATGAATCATCGAGATCAATCCAAATTTCTAAGTCCACAGTAACAAACCAGTTTTTGCCTATAGTGGGTACGAGCACTCCACACCCGTAACTCACCCGATGTACCTGCTCTTAACCACCAAATGTTGCCGAACTCAAAGATAGGATAGAAACCTTTAATCTCGATAAACCAAAAATCCCAAGCTTCTCGCTATAACCAGAAAAGGCGTCGAGGGAAAAATGTGTAACTTGCGGTGGTGCTCATTCTTATCGTAATTGTCCCGCCACCGATGGCAACATTTATCGTGACAATATTCAAGAATACGTCTCTCAAGCCGCCGTGGCTAATTTCAATCAAGGAAATACCAGTTACCGACCCCCGATTGCAAATCAAATTTGACCTCCCAGTTTTCCTCTCCCTTACAACAAAAACCTAGGAAATAAACAAAACTGTTACTACACCCAAAACCGAGGAATAATTACAACCAAGGACCAATCCACCAACCCTCGGTTAATCAAGGACAAATTTATCGACCCCAGGTTAATCAACCTCCAGCTTACCAAGCCCCGGCTTACCAAGCTCCGGCTCCTCAAACACAAGGTGTGTCAAAGACTGATTTTGAAAGTTACGTCAAAGCTAATGATGCGGTTATGCAAAACATGCAAAGCCAAATGTCCAATATAATAGACTTGCTCACCAAATTCGTGAATTCCAATACCGCCTCTACCTCGGGTTCGGGAACTCTTCTGAGTAACACCATTCCTAACCCGAAGGAAGACTTGAAAGGTATCACCACCCGAAGTAGTGTTGCTTATAAGGGACCCACGATTCCTACTACTACTTCTTCTCCCCCTAAAGTAGTGGAACGTGAAACTGAGGTTACAAAGGACACGGTGCCTCCTACTAATAACGGAAGTACCGAAGACGTCCAACCTCCGGTTCTCCAAGTTGAAACTCAAAATTCTGAGCCCGTTATTGCTACCGTTAGTGCTCTGATGCCTAACCCGAAACCATCGATTACGTATCCTTCGAGACGTAATGATGAAAGGCGCCGTGAAAAAGCTAACGACCAAATTAAGAAATTCTATGAAATCTTTAAAGATTTGAGTTTCGAAATTAGCCTTACGGATGCTTTGATTCTTATGCCTAAAATTTGCCTCGTACTCTTAAACAATTATTGAAAACAAAGAAAAATTAAGAGAAAGTGCTAGAACGGCCTTTACAACGAGCATAGTACGGCGTTAATCCCTCAACAAGTTACCCACAAAACTTGGAGACCCCAACGGCAAAATTTCTCAACCGTGTGATTTTCCCAGAATGGAATGAGTGCATACCTTGCCGATCTTGGCGCTAGCATAAAAATCTCTTCCATTATCTGTGTTAAAAAGCTTACTCTTATCGGAGCTCACTCCTACTTGTAATGACTCTTGAACTTGCGGACCGATCAATTTCTCAACCGATCAGTATCGCCAAAGATGTCTACGTAAAAGTAGGAAAGTTCCAATTCCTGGCCGACTTTGTAGTCGTATTTTTTTAGACAGTTTTTATGACAGAATATAAAACTAAGATCCTAAACTAATGACAAAGCATAATAAGCAAATAACAAATATAATAAGCATTTATAAACAAATTAAGTCAGTAAATAAGCAACTAAATAAGCAGATTAAGCAATTAATAAGCAAAGACAGAATTAAGCTAGTAACTAAAGACAGAGAAAGTAAAAGGTATAGAACCTGAAATTCCAGCTAAACAGGGATTATTGCTCAAAAGAGCTTAAGTCTACAAGCTCTGTCTTATTGAAAATAAGCCAGTAAATTCTATGGACCCATCCATGTCTGGTCCATCATCCAATTAATAGTCGTGGTATATTTGGGGGAGAATTTGAGTATGAATGAGCTTATTTAAGCTACTTGAGCTTAAATGAGCATATGACTAGCTTAAGTAGTTTGTTAAGAGCTTATTGAAATTTTTAACCCATATTGCATTAAGTAAGACAGATTTAAACACAAACTTAACTATGAAAAGCAACTTTCATTAATGAAAACGAGATTACAATACTTTAAAAGAAAGGTTACAAGTATTTAAATGACATTAAAATTGAAAATTACATGATAAGCTAAAATTATTAACTAAAAACTAACTCTCTGTGTGTGAATGTGAGGGGCTTTTTATAACCTGTAAATGAAGCTTCTAGGTCTTGGATCACGCTCCTCTCTCCCTTGATCTTGGCCTTTCATTCTCTCCTCATCATTGGATCCTTATTGATGTCCGTTGGATTAAATGAGTGAGCACACGGATTGCCAACGTAGCATTTCGTGTGTCAGACTTATTGTGCTTCTTTTGTGAGTAAATTAGTCCAAAAACCTTATCCTTGGTGTGCTTTCTTGCCATATCTGCGTGTTAGACCTTTTGGGTTTCAACCAATGAGGACCTTGGATGACGTCAAACTCTGCCATGTCATTCCTTATTACTTGAATTAGAGAGCCACGCTGCCAATTGCAATTAACCCTTTGTTTTGAGGCTAGGTAAATTTGGGAAGATGAATGAATAGTAAAACTAACTCCCGCGTCATTTTTTCCTTTTTATATCTTTGTTTGAACATGTGAAGTGGATTTGACTTTGGGCCCAGGAAAAGGAATAGGATTGGGCCGGGTGTTTTGGGCTTGGTTATAAGGGTGTGGGTTATATAAGATAACGAGTGTTAACTTTTATTAATAGAAAGTTAACACCGTTAGGGCTTTAAGGGTTATTTGTGAAATATGTTTAACAATGAGGGGCTGTTTTGGGAATTTTTAGGTTTTGTCATTTAGTGAGTTGACTTTGGTTGACCAAGGGTTGACTGGAGTTGACTTTTGACCTTTCTTGCTATCAAATCCCCGGCTTTTGTACACTCTTTTCCGTCTCGTGTCTGTGTTTGTCCGGTTTTGACCGTTTTCTTGTGATATTTGCTATATCCATACCTACACAATCACAAAGACAAAACAAGCAAATAACAAGTATTTTTGGTATGTTTTTGGTCTTTTAAGGGACATTTTTGAAATAAAAAGGATATGTGTTCTCACACATATCAATGCCTCATAAGATGGAAGCGTTTAATTATAAGGACTTTAAGGATGTAAATACCGATTCCATACCACCCTTTGTCCTTAAGAATAATAATGACCGTGGGAAAACCTATTACTCGGATAGTCTGACTTTAGGACCCGAGTACAGAGAAGACGAAAGTATAAGCAAGGAAATTCGACACCTAATGAAATTGGAAAGAGAGGCTAAGAGACACAAAGTAGAAGTCACGTAAGGACGTGTGACTTCGAGTCTAGCAACAAGACTCGTAAGTAAAGAAAAATGCTTTTTGGGAGGCAACCCAATATTTACTTTTCCCACATATTAGGAGTGTCTTGTATTTTAATTCTTTATAGTTTGTTTTATTATGTTTGAATTGTTTGTAATCATGCTTTGTTTGTTTGTAACTTCGTCTTATTTGCAATCAAAGGTATTTTTGCAACAATATAAGTATAGGGGAAACACTAGAACACAAAGTATATTTGGCTACACCAAAAAAGAGTGACGATATACATATAGTCACACACAATTTTCGAGTGTGTGTGACTAAAGGTCGTGTGACCGTATGGTACCTAGGGTTATATTTTTTAGTTAGTAGCCATATCCATTAAAAAACAGTAACTAAAACCTTAACATGCAAGACTAATTAGGTATAAATTTAGTTGGATTAATTAGTATTAGTGACCATAAACACTGTATAGTCACACAAAGCATGTTTTTTTATATTTAGTCACATACAATTAAGCATAAAGTTGCTGAAAGTGTTAATAAGTGTGACCATATGATGTTTAAAGTAAAGTAAAAGTGTATTTTGTGTGACTATTGTTCATCCAATGGCCACATGAATTTTATGTTTGTGTGGCCTTTTGTAATATTTAGTCACACAAAGCATGTTTTTTAGGTATTTAGTCACATACAATTAAGCATAAAGTGACCAAAAGTGTTAATAAGTGTGACCATATGCTGTTTAAAATGAAGAAATGTGTATTTTGTGTGACTATTGATCATCCAATGGCCACATGAATTTTATGTTTGTGTGGCCTTTTGTAATATTTAGTCACACAAAGCATGTTGTTTTAGGTATTTAGTCACATACAATTAAGCATAAAGTGGCCAAAAGTGTTAATAAGTATGACCATATGCTGTTTAAAGTGAAGAAATGTGTATTTTGTATGACTATTGATCATCCAATGGCCACATGAATTTATGTTTGTGTGGCCTTTTGTAATATTTAGTCACATAAAGCATTTTTTTTGTATTTAGTCACATACAATTAAGCATAAAGTGGCCAAAAGTGTTAATAAGTGTGACCATATGCTGTTTAAAGTGAAGAAATGTGTATTTTGTGTGACTATTGATCATCCAATGGCCACATGAATTTATGTTTGTGTGGCCTTTTGTAATATTTAGTCACACAAAGCATGTTTTTTTTTGTATTTAGTCACATACAATTAAGCATAAAGTGGCCAAAAGTGTTAATAAGTGTGACCATATGTTGTTTAAAGTGAAGAAATATATATTTTGTGTGACTATTGATCATCCAATGGTCACATGAATTTTATGTTTGTGTGGCCTTTTGTAATATTTAGTCACACAAAGCATGCTTTTTTAGGTATTTAGTCATATACAAGTATAAAGTGGCCAAAAGTGTTAATAAGTGTGACCATATGGTGTTTAAAGTGAAGAAATGTGTATTTTGTGTAACTACGTCCTTCATCCTTAGTCCAGTTTCACCTCATGTACCACATTTGAGCCGTGTTACTCCCGTTAGTGCTCCGATGCCTAACCCAAAACTGTCAATTCTGTATCCTTCAAGACGTAATGATGAAAGGCGCCGTGAAAAAGCTAACGACCAAATTGAGAAATTCTACGAAATCTTTAAAGATTTGAGTTTCGAAATTAGCTTAACGGATGATTTGATTCTTATGCCTAAATTTGCCTCGACTCTTAAAGCCTTAATCGGAAACAAAGAAAAATTAAGTAAAATGGCTAGAATGCCTTTGAATGAGCATTGTTCGGCGGTCATCCTCAACAAGTTACCCGAAAAACTTGGAGACCCTGGCAAATTTCTCATACCGTGTGATTTTCTCGGAATGGATGAGTGCTTAGCCTTGGCCGATCTTGGCGCTAGCATAAATCTCATGCCGTTATCCGTGTGGGAAAAACTTTCTCTTCCGGTACTCACTCCTACTTGTATGACTCTTGAACTTGCGGACCGTTCGATTACCCAACCAATTTCGTATTTTCCATAACATGTCGACGTAAAGGTAGAAGTTCCAAGTCCCGCCGACTTTGAGTAGTCGTAGACTTTAGATGCCGATCCCTGAGTCCCCCTAATTATCGGAGATCCTTCATAAAGACGGACATGCCTTATTGATTTTACGAAGGAGAAACTAACCACTTCATGTTGGAAAAAGAAGTCTAACATTCAATCTTGACAAGACTTCGAGGTACTCCTCCAATTTACGATGATATGAACGGCGAACCGAATTCGCTGTCATGAAATGGGCTTTGTGAGAGTATCTCAATAAGTTTCTTGGTTTCCCGATGTATCTCGAAGTACACTCCCATCCTTATTATGACCCGATCCGATTCTACCTCTTCCTAACTCTCACTCCTCGGGATGTGATTTTTTCTTCTTCTTGAGGAAGCCGATGCTTTCCTCGCTCTTGAAGATGATCCAACTTCACCGGAAGTTGATGACTCTTATTATGATTAGGAACTTATTTGAGCAAAGGATTGCTGATATTATGGGTTATAGAGGAGGAAGTGGAGGATGAGTTGATATGAAGGTATGTATGGCTATTTATAGGGCGAATTCACCTTGGTGGCCAAGGAAACTTGGAGGTTAAGTTTAGGACATGTGGAATGTGACAAGGATCAGCTATGGTGAGTCATGGAAGGCTAGAATGCAAGGTGGAAGTGTTGAAGAGGGTTTATGTGGAGATTTTGGAGCCGCGACTCATTTTAGGCAACAAAGAGGAGATGTGGCTCATTTAGTGTCCAAGGATTCCAAGGAGGTACTTGTAAGTAACTTAGAGGTGAAGTAGGAGAGTCATCAAGGTGCTTGGATGCAAAGTTATCCTTGAAATGGCTCAAAAAGAAAGAAAAGTGTATACGGGTTCAAGTAGGGCTCGAAATAGGTTTTCTTGTTTAAATTTTGTGTACACTTGGTTAATAAGGATAGATTAATTATCACAAGACTTGTATTGAGAGTTTACAACAAGATTTGATAGGTGGTTCGGGTTTAAAATGGGTAAAAATGAGTAAACGGGTTAATAGCTCACATTAGGGCACGTTTAGGGTTTCTTGGATTTATTTCGTGTATAATTGAAATGAAATGATGGTAGAATATGATTGGTAATGTTGTAAAATAAGTTATTACAACTTATTTGAGTGTTGATTGAGGTTTAAACGGATAAAAATCAATAAACGGGTCACGGGTTACTATTTAGCTTGGGTTAGGGTTTCTGACTTTGGTTTCTTATAATTTCATGAAATGAGGATGAATACGGATTGTAAATGATGTATATGACTTGCTTGTAACTTGTACTTGATAGATTATACAAGATTCCTTGGGAAAACGGAGGTAAAACGGCTATTTTGAATATCGTGCATTAATGACTTATACATTATGCTTTAAAGACTTGTACTTTGACTTGGATGGAGTTTATATTTCAAATGAGATGTTATGTTACTTGCACATATGTTTTAGTAACTTGTACATTCACTTTAGATATTAACCTTTCATGGAATTAGGGTTTAGAGGTAAATGATAACTGTTTAAAGCCCGTCTTGATATAACGTTGCAAATGGTACATTATATGAGTAATGTACTTTGTATAAATGAAATTTAAGATATTGACTTGACATATTATCATGTTTGCTTGACATATATGTAGATAGGATTGTCATAGATAGGTTGTGTGAGCTCGTTTACTTTAATTATGCAAGTTGCGTTGCATATTGAGATATTGGTAATGTAAGTAATGTAATAAAGCAAAAAATTTCTCTGTACAAATGTGATCATAATAAAATAGGTTGATTTTGCATTGATGAAAATTTCGGGTTGTTATACCATAGGTGCAGTCTTAGGGCAACGTCATGAAAAGCATTTTAGGCCTATACACTATGCTAGTAAAACAATGAACGAGGCGGAATCGCATTACACCACGACGGAGAAAGAAATGTTAGCCGTGGTGTATGCCTTCGAAAAATTCCGGTCTTACCTCATCTTGAACAAAAGCATTGTGTATACGGATCACTCCGCCCTAAAATATCTCTTTGCTAAAAAAGATTCCAAGGCGAGATTGCTCCGGTGGGTTCTCCTCCTTCAAGAGTTCAAATTCAAAGTAATTGACACAAAAGGAGCCGAGAATCTCACGGCCGATCATCTTTCCCGATTAGAAAATCCTTATGAAAATGTGCTCGACCCAAAAGAGGCAAATGAAACGTTTCCACTCGAGACACTTAATATGGTGACTTTTCGTGGTGACTCAAATACCCCGTGGTTTGCCCATTTTGCAAATTACCACGCGGGGAATTTCATTGTTAAAGGGATGTCGTCCCAACAAAAGAACAAGTTTTTCAAGGATGTTAAACACTACTTTTGGGACGACCCCTATTTGTTCAAAATATGTGCGGATCAAGTGATCCGGCAGTGTGTTGCGGGCCAAGAAGCTATTGACATCCTCATAGCTTGCCATAGTGGACCCACCGGGGGACATTACGTTGCCAACTACACCGCCAAAAAGGTTTTTGACTCAGGATTTTATTGGCCCACAATTTACCGAGATGCCCATGACTTGGTCTGTAATGACCCACTCCGGAAAGGAGGCCGAAACGTCATAATCATGGTGTCATATCAAAGCATAATAAAGGCATAAAGTCATAAATGATAACATAGGACAAGGTGGAAAGCCGGAATCAAACATCGGCTCTCAATTATGAGATCAACATGAATAACGTAAAAGAAGTCTAAAGGACGAAACATGTGTCCAAGATAGTATAGCACATCAAAATGTCTGCGACCTAAAGAAAGGAAGTTAAACAGGTCACTTCGCCCCTCGTCTATCTAAGTGATCGCGAAACCCATTTTTTCAATTACCAGTTTTGCAAAGTCATGCTTAAATACGGAGTTACTTCACCGTCTCTCACACCGTGTAACACCACAAACAATGGGCAATTGAGGTATTAAATCGTGGCTTGAAAACGAATTCCTTGAAAGGACCGTCGGCGAGACTCGTCCTCTTGTCAAGATAAACTAGATGATGCACTTTGGGCCTTTCGTATTGTTTACAAAACACCCATAGGGTGTACCCCATACAAGCTCGTGTACGGAAAGGCATGTCATCTACTGATCGAGCTCGAGCACAAAGCCTATTGGGCCTTGAAGCATGAAAACTTTGACCTTGAACCAGGGGTGATCACCGTAAAGTTCAACTCAATGAAACAAAATGAACTTTGTGATCATGCCTATGAAACTCTTAATCAATAAAGAGAAACAAAGAGGATCCCACCACGACTCAAGATATCAAAAACTGCGTTTTCAACGTCGGTGATCAAGTCCTCCTCTTTAACTCTAGATTGAAGATGTTCTCAGGCAAGTTAAAATCCCGTTGGTCCGGGCCATTCACCATTGCCTATGTCTTTCCATATGGCACCATTGAGTTATCTCAAAACTCCAGGCCAAATTTCAAGGTGAACAGTTATAGAATTAAGCACTACTTTGGAGGGGACGTACCAAAATTAGTTGTCCCGGATCTCCAAACCTTCCCCAAGGACAAATGAATTCGGGGATTGGATCAAGCTTAGTGACCCTAAACAAGCGCTTCGTGGGAGGCAACCCATGATTATCCGTAGTTATATTATGTAGTAATGAATAAGTTTTTTTTGTTGTGAGGAGGTGTGCCTCTTTCCATTCTCGTTTGCTTGTGTTTTTATGATTGTTCAGGATTGTCCCGGATTTTTGAAGCCTCTCTTGCTCGCAGTTTTGTCCTTCGATCACAAGAGCTTCAAATTCTCAGCTTCATTTGGGAAATCCAATATCCTAATCTTATCGACTAACGTTTATCTTTAAGCATACTTAATAAACGGCTTAGGGTTTACGTAGAGACCCTTCTTAAAACATTAAAGACAATGTTTAATTCTAGTATGGGTGGGTCTATCGATTTGATTGTCCATGCAGTCGTTGTTTTCACGTAATCCTGTTTTTACCACCAAAATTTCCAAAAAATGAAAAAAAATTAAAATTTTTCAAAAATAAAATAAGTGTTTTGTCACAATTTTGACTTTCTTACTAGGTAGAATAAGAATAAATTTTGACTCGATCAAGCGTGTTGAGCTCTAGCTTGTTCCTTAACGTTTAGGCTAAGCGTTTGCGAAAATTCGCAAAGAACGAAAAATGATAAAGTTGATTATGAGTTGGATGCTAAACAAGGATTATTTGGAAATCTTAAGAGCTCATGTATGTAATTTGTGGCTTTTTCTCCCATAAGCTCTTAACCGGACTAATCATACATGCTATTTTTGGAGATTAAACTTAAATCAATAATTTTTTATGTAGTTAATAGCAAAAAATTTAGTCTTAGTTCAAATTTATACTTGAATTTTCAAAAAGAAGTCTTCTCTATATAGTAAAATGAAGTAAAAAAAACCAAAAAAGAAACAAATATATGATGAAAAATGAAAAAAAATATAACAAATAATAAATATAAACTGTAGGCTAATAAAAGTTTGTTGTATCTTGCCGCCTCACAACCGATGTTACAGCCTTCTAAAGAAAGCCCATAGTAAGAATAATAATCCGAGACTGATAAAAGTTTAATGCATCTTGCCGGCTCACAACCGATGTTGCAGCCTTCTAAAAGGTCGAGGGTTATAATTGTATCATGTTATGTTTAATATTAAGTTTGATTTAATAAATAGATCTCTTTTTGTTAGATTTAAATATGCTTTTGAACTTTGACTATTTCATTTTAAATTTTTAAATGAGCTATGTATAAACGGAAAGCCTAAGAGTTTTTGAAACCTAAGGTCCGTGAGTCCCGATACTAGTCTCTATAAGG
>BQNB010034827.1:0-51330 GCA_026074375.1 Tanacetum coccineum
AAAAATATGTATAAAAATGTGTGTATAAAACCGTGGATAAAATCATGTAGAAAAACGTGTATAAAAATATGTGTATAAAACGTGTATAAGTTTTAAAAATAAGTAGAAAATGCTGCTTTTAACAAAATCATATAAAGGAGTAACGATGCAATAATAAAATAACGATCGTTAGAAATGTAACCGAAAAACCTGTTAATTGTCTAACGTTGCAACAAAAAAAAATCGATACTTTAAATTAAGAAAAAAAAGATGAGTACCTTTAATTGACATTAACCCTAAGATGGGTACCTTTTTATGCGATTTGCCCTTGTGATAGACGTGTAGCATAAAGTAGAGGTCATGGGTTCAAATCGAGTAACCCGACATGCTTTTTTAGTTATTGGTGTTATACGATTTGTTCCCTTGTACGTATTGGTTGTGAAACCGACCGATGAAAGTCGCAAAAAATCAATTTGCTATTATTATTTTATTAAAGTTATTATTACCCATAGGGTGACAATTTCTGGCACGACACGAAATCCGACTTGAAATCGACATGAAAATTAACAGGTTTAGGTTGAATCTAATTAGATTTTGGGTCGAGTTTGGGTCGATCCATATAACCCGTTCATTAAACATGTTCAGGTTGAGAATAGATTAAACTGGTTGATCTGCCAACACGTTTAATATTTTTTCTTAAATTAAAATTACTTTTATTTTTATTATACTGGTTAAAAAGGTTAAACAGGTCGACCCGTAAACCCGTTTAACATGTTAAGTTCGTGTAATGTGCCAACTTTTGTATATAAAACGAGTTAAATGGTTCAACCTGAAACCCATTTAACCTCTTCAACACGTGTAATCTTTTGAAAAACTTTATCAAACTTTTTATCCGCAAATTTAGACAACTAGGATTTTAAATTTTCAACTTCGTTTTGAGAAACGTTTGAACTTTTTGTCTGTGCTCGTGATTTTTTGATTGAATCAAACAAATTTTTGTAAACCAACTTCAAATGTTTATTCTCTTTAATTAATGAAGCCACTTGATATTCCAACTCAATGTTTTGAGTTTCAATCTCATCCAAATCGAACTTAACATTGACTTCATCACATTGAATAGTTTCAACCCTTGAACTATGAACTAACTTGAACAAATCTTTATAAGTCTGTTTCAAATGTGCGTTTTCGATTTGTAAGGATGCCAAAAAAATTCTCATTTTCTGTTTGCAACTTTTTCAAAGAGTTATTTTTTTAAGTTTTGTGTTAAAGTGCTATTTCAAAAGCAAATACTTTGTGCCTCCAGTTTTGAAAAATCCTTTTCATACTGGGCACATCGTTTTGTCATTTCATCTTTGACATCAGCAACTTGTCTTGAAAGTTCATTGATGGTCTTTTTAAGACAACGGTTTTCATTTTTCAAAGAAGAATTTTCTTCAAAAATCTTGTTCTCATACACATGGCTATATGACTCTGATATGGCCGACTCAAACTGGGTTTTAAATAATTCGTTTTCTATGTCCAAAATTAAACACTTTACATCAAACTCGTCTTCAAACGACATGACATACTTTAAATCATCTTTCATTTCTTTGACAAGACTCTTTTCAAAGCAGTTCAGTCGAAAATTGACGTCTTTAACTAAAGGTTCAAATTCTTCTGACAATCGATTTCTAGATATCCTAGAGATATTGTCTTCATAGCTCTTTTCATAACTTTGAAACCAATCATCTTTTTAACAGCTAGCTTTGAAATTGTTTGTCTTTCAAATTTGAGCATTGACTGCTTGACATAGCAAAAGAGTTAAATTAGAAGACTTTTCCAAAGTTTTGGATCATGATTTCTCAGTTGAGCTTGTTTCAAATGTTTTTTCAAATTAACATCTTTACTTTTCAAAGGAACTTTTGGAGTTTCTTCAAATTGAGTCTCACCATATACAAAGCCATGATACGAAAGCGGAGATTTTCTTTGTTTTACTTTCAAACGCTTTTCACCTTCATTTTTAACTCTTCTTCAGAAATGATCTTATGATCAGAAAGCAAGTCTTTTCACATTCATCAATGTTATACAAGCTTGGTATTAACTCCTTGGCTTTGTTCGGGATAAAAGGGTTTTAAACATTATTTTGGATCTCAAAGCCAAGGCCCTTTTTCCTATATTAGCATTATCTTCTTTTGGAAGCAACATATGAAAAGTCTGAGCAGTCTGTCTCCTTTTTAAAAGTTTATTGTTAAGGTCGTTTATCTGTTTCAAAAACTATTGATTTGTTTTTTCAAGTTTATTTTTCCTGTTTAAAAGCGGTTCGACATACTGAGCAAACTTCTCATTCTCATTGTGGAAAGACTTTTCTTTTTGACAAGCTTGAGATTTAAGTTTTGAAATTTCTTCATTTAAAAGTTTAAATTTTTTGCAATATTCAGATTCATTTGTTGTTTCTTTTGAAAGATTTTTTTCATTTTCTTTTTATTTCTCAAACTCTTTTGTCAACAAGACATTCGCTTGCTGAGCTTCGTGATTGATCTTAGTACAATTTTTCACTCCACATTTTAAATTATTAACTAATGAAGCAAAGAAGGCATGTTGCTGTTCATCATCCACATAATCATGTTCTTCCTTATCTCTAACAGGATCCATATTTGGTATATCAGAAATACTATCACTATTATTCTCATTCACCACATATGTGTTAGGAATAGATTCAGGTTGTTCATGATTTTGTATCCTATGAGCAAACACATTTTCAAATGTATCATGCTATACCTCAGACACTGTGTCACTATCATATGATGGTCCAATATCAGCATTTTCAATGCCAAAAGCAACCGTTTCTACTAGTGTCTTTTCAACATTTATATCATTCCCTGAACTGTTGATTTCCTTAGCGACCAGATTATCATCCAATGCTATACCCTCAATGACCAAACTAGCTTGTGTCTGCATCTTTTGTTCATTCAATCGTTTTTCAATCTCCTTAATTGCTTTAACCTCTCTTTCTTTCATCCGCAAATCTTTAATTAGACATGCCCTTTCATCGAATAACCTTTCAAGTTCATCAAGGTACTAAAGTATTCTTATTCTGAAAGTTTGTGGATCTTCTCTTGTGATGTCTTTGAAGTACTTTTGCGAAAATCTATTCTCACGATCTGAAGCATTCACCTCTTTCGAGTCAAAGAATTTCTTGAATAGATTTTTGGAACACACCTAGGAGTCCTTTCATCAAATTGCCATTGTAGTTGATCCAAATTTTGATGCATCTTCTGACAGAATGTCGGTATTCTTCACCAAGGTATGTTTTAACTGCCCGTTGAAATCCATTATTGAGTTCTGCATCCCAAAATTTGAGATGTGGCTCGAGTATTTTAACCCGACTCATGCTCATGGAGTGCAATTTTCTTTCTTCTTGTTGCATCTCTTTCTCATTCTAAATTTGAACCTGAAGATTCCATTGAATTTCGATGTGTGAAATTATTTGTGATCTTTTCTATGAGAAAGAAGTGTTGTGTGGTTTTGTTGAAAATTATTTGATAAAGTTACAAACTTTTGAAAGTCATTTGACGATTTGGAGTGAAAGTTGTAAACTTTATCGTTCGTTTGAGTGTTTTGGTTGAAAAAGACTAACGGTGAAAGATGTTTCAACTTGATGGATTAGTCTTGATATTTAAAAATGAACTTTAGCTTGAAAACTTAAAAAAGGACGAATGATGCAAAGTATTATCAAAGTTCAAGGACTAAAGTTGCACACTTTTGTTAAGAAATGAACTAGGGATTAAGTTTGTAAAGGCTTTCACTTGGAGGGACTTAATCTAAAATATTTTGGTTCGGTGACTTGTGGTGGATCGATGGTGGTGGTGGAGGTGGTTCGGTTGGTGGTGGTCTGGTGGGGGAGTTCGGTGAAGGAGGTTCGGTGGTGGAGCTGCTTATTAAAAAGAATGGCACTAAAGGGACGGGACTCGAACCCAAAACGTTGACAACCAAATATTAACTTCAAGCCACGTAACCAACTGAGCTAGATGCCAGTTGGCGTTGTTTGTCTCTTTTTCTTCACTTTAAGAGGGAAGGGAGTGGTCGTGCCATGTGTTCGTGCCAAGCTATGGCGCGAGATTGAGCCATGGCGCACCACTCCGTGGTTCGTGCCAAGGTCTCTCGCGCCGTGGCTAACAGCCCACGCGAAAAACAAGCAAACACATCATTAAATTTTATCCTATGGTGGTGCATATACCTCTAGCGTTACCACGATCTCCAAGATGCTTTTCGTGCTTTTCGATATGACCATGACCAGAACTGACGTGACCTTTCTTCTTCCTGTTCTTCCTCGATCTAGTAGTCATTTTTGCCTACATAAACCAATAAGCCATAAAAAAATAAGCATGTCTTTGATAAAGCAAATCCCTTGAAAGGAATACATATTCAACTCAACCATTAAAATACAATCAAGATAAATGACAACCAAGCTAATTACGTAAATCATCAATACACAACACCTTAATATAAACTGTTGATGCCTTATAGGGTTAATTTTGTTTGGCTGCTTGAGAGAAAATGACCAAGTGTGTGCCTAATTAAATGCTTGAATGTGACAGAGGATTAAACTGTGATAATAAAACCCTAGGTAAAAATAGGCATAGGCACCTTAATTGAGGTTTGGCATTTATTAGAAAATGAGTGAGTGCGCTGATTATGCTTGTGATGTGGCTTAGGAAGTTCAACTGGTGATGCCCTCGGATGCATGAAGAAGAATATATGGCGAAAGATATGGGTAAAAAGTGTTGTTAGCAGACTGTTAAATTAAAGACGTATTGTGAGGTGGCCTGATTAGGTGTTGCAATTTGAGAATGGAGCAATGGGACGTATGAAGCTGTGATATCTTAATATCAAGAAAGTAAATGTTCCTATGAACAAAGAAACTAAACATACTTGCATTACAATGCTTTTTCCTACCACATTCACAGACAAAAATAGCCGCAAAAAAATTCAAATAATTATTTCGTTAAACACGCCAAGCCACATTTACACTAAATCAATTCCTATGTAACAAAGAAAGTAATTAAATGCATTACAAGGCACTGTCCTAAAACCAACATCAACAAAGACCAAAAAAGGCAAGCAAAAAATCAAATTTCTTGAAGAACTGCGTCTACACGCGCAACGCTTTATTCCACAGCTCTCGCTACACATCGATGCTAGTGGTGACACTGTGCACTGTGAGCGACATCTCTAGAAATTTATAGCTATTGCGCAAGTGCCTAGACACATCGCATGTACACGACTACACACTCTAAACTATCTCTTCGGAGGACCAGAGCAACAGCGAACTTCCGATTGTACGAGTCTCACTATCAGCGCAGTCTGTGCACTCTAAAAACATACATGCAACCAGCCATTTCTACAGCATAACAACACATACGAACTCACTCTACGCATTCACTGTGAGCAATGTTATCTAACACTAATCCTTACCACTCTATCTGAGACCACACTAGATAGAGCAAGCAAAATCAATTTTGTTAAATACGACAAGCCACATTTAAACTAAATCATTCCTATGAACAAAGAAAGTAATCTACTTCATTACAATGCATTTCCTACCACATTAAAGACAAAAGGAGGCAAGCAAAATCAGTTTCGTTAAACATGCCAAGCCACATTTACACTAAATCAATCCTATGAACAAAGAAAGTAATCTACTGCATTACAATGCATTTCCTAACGCATCACAAACAAAAGGAGGCAAGCAAAATCAATTTCATTAAACACGATAAGCGACATTTACACTAAATCATTCCTATGAACAAAAAAAGTAATCTACTGCGTTACAATGCATTTCCTACCACATCAAAGACAAAAGGAGGCAAGCAAAATCAATTTCGTTAAACACCCCAAGCCACATTTACATTAAATCATTACTATGAACAAAGAATGTAATCTACTGCATTACAATGCGTTTCCTACCACATCAGAGACAAAAGGAGGCAAGCAAAATCAATTTCGTTAAACACGCCAAGCCACATTTACAATAAATCATTCCTATGAACAAAGAAAGTAATCTACTGCATTACAATGCATTTCCTACCACATCAAAGACAAAAGGAGGCAAGCAAAATCAATTTCGTTAAATACGCCAAGCCACATTTACACTAAATCATTCCTATGAACAAAGAAATTAATCTACTGCATTACAATGCATTTCCTACCACATCACAGACAAAAAGAGCCAAGCAAAATCAATTTCGTTAAACACGCCAAGCCACATTTACACTAAATCATTCCTATGAACAAAGAAAGTAATCTACTGCATTACAATGCATTTCCTACCACATCACAGACAAAAGGAGAAAATCAATTTCGTTAAACACGACAAGCCATATTTACACTAAATCATTCCTATGAACAAAGAAAGAAATATACTGCATTACAATGCATTTTCTACCACATCAAAAACACGGCCACTTTAGTTTAGACATTTTATCAAACACCTTGTATGCAACTTTCTTAAACATGTTTTGTATCTCTTTTTTTCTACATCGATGAAGTAGGTTGCATCACAATCCAACAAAAACACGATTTTAGTAAGAAAAAAAGGTAACAGATTGATGCATTAACAAAATTAGAGATCGTATACCAACTTACAAGGCCTTTTAATATTCGGTAGGTTCGTCTTCGCCATTGTTAGAGATGAAGTGTTAGGAATGAAATCTTTAAGGTTAGAGATGAAGTAGATGCGTGGTAGGTTTTTGAGAGAGAAAGTGTGTAATTTTTTTTGGTGGAAATGAAAAGAATGAGGAAACGAGTCTTATTGTTATCTGAGGTATTGAATTATGTAAAATAACCATTGTATATACAATTGACCTTGAAATTTTACTTATTTACAAAAGAGGGACCGCCCCTTTTTTTGTTTTTTTGATCTAAGAAGTTTTGATCCAAGGGCTAGGATCTTCTCCTACCCTTTTTATTATAAACATTCTTTTATAATAACCCCACCCTATATATATATATATATATATATATATATATATATATATATATATATATATATATATATATATATATATATATAATATATTTTATATATATATATATTTATAATATATAGGTTTTGACCATTTCTTTGTCAAACTCGCTTTCCCTCCCATAACTCCACAATCTAATCTTAACAGACTTCCCAGAATCAAGAGAAGCTAATGTTGATGGAGTTTGGGGAGATCATGGTGCGTGGCTTGTTTCAGAATATTAGTCCTATCGAAAACAATAATTCCACCCTCTTGAGGTTCAAGGACTTGAAGGTTTATGCTAGTCTCTATAAGTCCTTTGCCAAATCTGAAGTTGCGGTAGCTATGGTGGCCTTCCCGATAAAGCATTCTCTTGAGTTTGTGCTCAAGACACTTGCAGATGGACGTAAACACCATGAGGTACTACTATTAATAAACTAACTGTGAATAGATAATCTTACTCTTATGCTTCATATGTAATATTATAAACACGAAGGACCAACCATGTTAGTTAGAAACTTAATAACCGAAAAGTTAGTTACAGAAAGTTAGTTTATTTCTTGAAAAAAAGAAGGGACACCATCGGTTGTTGCACCGATTCACAACATATATATATATAAAACGTCTGTAACTCAATGGTTTAGACAGATTATATAATTTCACAATCAATTTACTTTGCAACTTGTATAATTCGATCTAGAATTGGGACAACATTTGGCATCAAGAGCAAGGATTATACACGAAACAACTTCTGTTTTCTGCATAACGATTAGCGAGAGGCCATAGTAGAACACGCTGAAAAAGAGAAGAAACATCCTTGTTTTTCAGTGGGAGCGGTTTGATTCTTTATCTTCCTAAGAAACAAACAATTGAATAAGGAGAAACGTAAAGGAGATAGTGCACGATCTGTTTTGCATGAAGGTTGCAAACGTTAAACACCAAATGTTACTAGTGGGATAAAACTTTGTTGGTGACAACGAAGGGAAGGAAGAGACTCTTGGCGTATACAAGGAGACGCGGAACAAGAGTAGGAAGCGCTAAAGGAAACCCTTTTGTGTTTGCTGTCAACGCGACACAAGAAAAGAGAAGGGATACACATCATTTGGAAAAAGGATGAGTGGGAAAGGCTTTGTGAAACCGGGTTGAAAACAAGACACAAAGCAGTATAAGACGCGGGATTAAAGCGCAAGGAACGTTGTTGTGGAGAAAGATAAAAAGCGTATACGTGGAACAAAGAAACAAAAGGAGTACTTAAGGAAAAGATTTGGTGTGGAGATAGTGTCGGGACGACACAAGAACAACAACAACGAAAGCAAAAACAAAGAGGGATTTGTTTCGGTGTAACAGATTAACCAAAGCGTACTTCGTTTCCCGGGACGGGCGGCTCCCTCTTTCTTCCGGTAAGAAAGCGGTTTTTCCCTCAGGTTCCTCCCTGACCTTAGATGGAGAAAGAAATGCTTAAGGAAAAGGCGCCCTCGAAGCTGACGCGTCAGTCCTCTCTTATTGCCTTATTTGCACCGGCGTAAGGAGGTTCAGTCAAGATTTCTGTTTCGATGTAAGGTACCGAATTTGGTACCAAGTTTGAGTGTGTGTAGAAATTGTGGAATTTCGAAGTAGAAAAAGAAAAAGGCAACGCAAAGGATACGTTGGGAACCGAAATCAGAAAACACACAAGGAGAAAACGTGTAAGTGTGGTATAAAGAAGAAGCAAGTTTACGTTTTGTTTGTGTCAAGAACAAAACCAGGAGGCCGTGACTTTTGTCTAGACTCGTTGGGTACAAAAAAAACATCAATAACAATTCGACAAAGAGAGGAAAGAAGGAACCGTGGTGTTTATTTGGTTCAAAACAGAAACAACAACAAGGCAACAAAAATTCCGAAAGCTTTGTTGTGGGTTGAAGTCGATTAGGATTTGGAAAAAGGATAACGAGGCAAGAAGAAACAAAAGGAACGAAGTGGGAATAACAATCAAACGTTGGTGAACAATTGTTACTAACGAGACAAGGGAATACATCTCGTATTCATAACAATAAAGGAGGTCACAAGTTACACTTCTTTCTGGATTTCAATTATATTAGAATAGTATAGATTTATTAGTTTTTACTATTAGGAAATCCCGAAAACTATTTATTGATCCCGTATTACTAGGATTCCTGAAAACTATATATTCACATATTAGTAGAATAACCATACTAGAAGGATAATTCCCCATAACCACTAGGAGTGAAGATAATAAACGACATATACGATGGCGGTGATTGAAACGACAAGCACTTCGACACCAAAACCCGTAAACACCATTCGCACAATACAATGCCCTAGTTGAAAAACACAAACAACACCATTTTTTTGGGCTATACCAATTAAAGTTTTATTAGAGGCACATGTATAGGAGCTATACGAATCCCAGGAAGTAGATTAGTAAGAAGGATAAGGCAACAATAGCCTTTTTAAATCAAGCATTAACCGACAGATGTGATTTACAAGTAGCGGGTTGCGAAACAGCAAAGAATTATAGGATTTCATTAAAACAACACGTTGGGGAAGAAGAAAGTGCAGCAAGCACGGTTACAAACTTTGATTGAGTGAGCTAATATACACTTCAAATGAAGGAAGATGACACTGTGGATGCATTTACGGCTAAATTAACTGGCTATCCACGAAGCAGGAATTAGTGAAGACTTTGGATGAATCCAACGTTTAGTATGAAAACTATTAGACTCCACACCAGATATTCATTCAGATATAGCAAACCATAGCACAGACAAGTGATCTAGACGATTATCTTTTTAGATGAATTCACTAAAAACTTAAGCGTTTGAGGAAAGGATAAAGCCCCGAAGGGATCAAGTAGATATCCCGGAGAACTTACTATTCGAATGCGACCACCTGGAAAGTGAAGGGCGATTTAGAAAACGCCAAAGAAGATCCAAAATTTTCACAAAGGAAACTGGCAGAGTAATAGAAACAACTCACAAGAAGGGAACTCAAAGCACAAAGGAAACTCAAATAAGAGTAAAGGTAAAAGGGATTTGAGTAACATAAAATGTTTCAAGTGTAACAAATTTGGACATTTTAGGAAGGATTGTAGAGTAACATCAACAACAACAAGATCAATCAAACCTATCTTAGAAGACATGACGCATCACTGTTAAACGATACATACGAGGGAGTTTTTGTTGGAATGAAGGCCAAATTCACCCAGGAAAATATGCTTCAGGAGATGCACAGCAATCTGGTATTTAGACAATGGTGCAAGTAACCATATGACGGGATTAAGAGTACATTTATAGGTATATTAAGAAAGCGTAAAACATGGGGGGGGACGATGTACGAATTTTGGAGATGGATCATAAGTACAGATAAAGGGTAGAGCTCTATACTGTTAGGTTTGTAGAACCAAGAACAAAGATAGTATCGAACTATACTATATCCAAACCTTAAACCAACATACTAAGTCCTAGAACAAATTACGGAATAGTTAAGGTCATAATGGACGGAAACAAACTGACTTTGTATGACAAGAGCAAGAAATTGTTGATGAAGGTTGAAAGATCTAAGAATAGACTTTACAGTATTAGACTGCAGATAGACACACCTATATGTCTCTTAGCAAATGTAGATAACCAAGCATGGTTATGGCATGCTAGATTAGGTCATCTGAACTTTGACGATATCAACAAGATGACTAGGAAGGGTCTAGTGGAAGGAATACCAAGGATAAATCATGCCGGACAGATTTGTGATGCATGTTTATTAGGAAAACACAGTAGAACACCATTTCCAAATCAAGCTAAATTCAGATCAAAGAACCCATTGGACTTAGTATATGGAGACCTCTGTGGTCCTATAAGTCCAGCCACACACTCAGGCAAGAAACTCATATTCTTGTTAGTGGACGATTGTACACGTTTCATGTGGGCTTACTTTCTGACGTCGAAAGATCAAGCACTTAGTACTTTCAAGGAATTTAGACAAAAGATAGAAATGGAAATGAGAATGAAAGTGAGGATGCTAAGAACAGATAGAGGAGGTGAATTTACATCAAACGAATTCACAAAATACTGTAAGGAGAATGGAATAGCACGACAGTTGACAGCACCATACTCACCACAACAGAATGGAGTAGTGGAGAGAAGAAATAGGACAGTATTATCAACTACAACAGAATGGAGTATGATGAAATAGGACAGTATTACCCTTAAATTTTTGGGCGGAAGCAGTCAAACACGCGATATACATACTCAACAGGGTACCTACAAGAGCCCTGGAAGATAAAACTCCATATGAGGCACTCTACAACAGAAAACCGAATCTGGAAAACCTAAGAATATTCGGATGCACAGCTTATGCAAAGATAACAATACCTCACTTAAAGAAGCTGGACGACAGAAGCATACCAATGATTTACTTAGGAGTAGAGGAAGGATCAAAAGCATGTAGGTTATATGATCCAATAGCAAGGAAAAAACACGTTAGTAGGGATGTAAAGTTTATGGAAACGAAACATGGATTAATAAAGAGTGAAGAGATACAATACACAAGACACATCTGGACGTAGTTTGTGGTAGAAGGAGTTTGACAATGAAAAAGCACACCAGTCAACATTGAAATCAATGATAATATTGATAACCCGTATCAGGAACAGGATCCGATTAATGATCCTAACTCGCCAATCACACCATCACCATACACTTACAACCCACACTCAGAAGAAGAGGCTACTACTAGTTCGACGAAGAACTCAGGAAATATATTTGATCATGTACCAGTACGAGGTTTCAAAGACTTAACTGAAATATATCAGAATACACCAGAAGTTGAAACTGAAACTCTGCTATTTACGGAGGAAGAAGAACCCCGTAACTACAAGGAAGCATCAACAGATAAGAAATGGATTGAGGCCATGGAGATTGAATTGGATTCAATCAACAAGAATAATACATGGACTCTTACAACATTGCCACCGGATCAAAAGGCAATAGGACTCAAATGGGTTTTTAAAACCAAGAGGGATGCAGAAGGAAAGATCATCAAATATAAGGCAAGATTAGTAGCAAAAGGATATGTACAAGAACAAGGAATAGACTTCGATAATAAATGCACTTTGCTAGGAGCAGAGATATCGTTAATTTTAGCATTGGCAGCATATCATGGATGGCAAGTACACCACTTAGATGTAAAATCAGCATTTTTACATGGAGACTTAAAGGAAGAAGTCTATGTTACACAACCTGAAGGATTTGTTCAACAAGGAAACTCAGGAAAAGTTTACAAACTCATTAAAGCATTATATGGGCTAAGACAAGCACCAAGAGCTTGGAATGTGAAGCTTGATCAAACCTTAAAATCACTGGATTTTAAGAAATGTAATCTCGAACAAGCAGTCTATACAAAGAGAAGTCAAGACTTCACCTTATAGTTGAGTTTATGTAATTGAAATTTGAATCATCACGGGTACTCCAAGAAAGGAAATAGACTATTAAATCCCATATGAAAGATAAATTTGAAATGAGCAACTTAGGCTATGGCTTTAATTACCTTGGGATAGAAGTTACACAAACAGGAAGGGAGAGAGATCACAATCGAGCAACAGGTTATATAAACAAGGATCTTGAAGAAACACGTAGACAATAGTAAATGATACGAAGATACCAATGGACCCCGGTACTAAGTTGGTCAAGGCGGAAGATGGAAACTCAGTTGACGCAACTTATTACAGAAGCTTAATTGGAAGTCTCAGGTACTTACTACATACAAGACCAGATCTTAGTTATTCAGTCGGACTACTCAGCAGATTCATGCAAGACCCGAAGGATCATCACCTGAAGGCGGTAAAGCAAGTAATCCGATATATCAAAGGAACGAAGGAGCATGGCATAATATACAAGAAAGAAGGCGGCTGCAAGATTACAGGTTACAACGACAGTAGTTATGGAATCAACACCGATCAAGGAAAAGGAACTACTGGGATAGTATTTTATTTTGGAGAATCACCTATTACCTGGTGTACTCAGAAACAACCAACAGTGGCGCTATCATCATGTGAATCAGAATTCATGGCGGCTACTGGAGCAACATGTCAAGCCTTATGGTTAAAACGACTACTTAGTGAATTAACTGGATGGGAAGAGAAAAGGATAACGCTGAAGGTCGACAACGTTTTAGCAATAGCACTCATCAGGAACCCAGTTTTTCGTAGAAGAAGCAAGCACATCGACATTCGCTATCATTTCATTCGAGAATGCGTAGAGAATGGGCACATCAATGTGGAACACGTCAGAGGAGAACTACAAAGAGCAGATATTCTAACAAAGGTTCTACCAAGATTGAAGTTCGTGACTATGCGACAAATGCTCGGAGTTCAAGATTTAGGATGAAGCAACGATCAAGATTAAGGAAACAGACGTTCCCAGGAATCAAGAGAAGCTAATGTTGATGGAGTTTGGGGAGATCATGGTGCGTGGCTTGTTTCAGAATATTAGTCATATCGAAAACAATAATTCCACCCTCTTGAGGTTCGAGGACTTGAAGGTTTATGCTAGTCTCTATAAGTCCTTTGCCAAATCTGAAGTTGCGGTAGCTATGGTGGCCTTCCCGGTAAAGCATTCTCCTGAGTTTGTGCTCAAGACGCTTGCAGATGGACGTAAACACCATGAGGTACTACTATTAATAAACTAACATGCACAACCTATAATGATATTCTTACCACATGTCAATCTTAATTGTTGTTACAGTGGGACGTGCTTCGGGGGTGTAGAAGATTTAAAAAGTCGAGACAATACTCGACTGGTGGTGACCCCAGGAACAACATATCTCTCTCCTCCGTGGTAATTAGTTGTTGACAATCTTCAACATCCCCCCCCTAGCTCCTTACAACATTTGTTGTTGTGTAACAGATTGACGGTTCGAGCAATGAGATGTTAATCAAAGAAGTGGATGTCAACCCGTCTGGATCACTAGTGGTGTGGTCCACTGTTTCAAAGGAATATTTTGATCTCATCAGCAAAGGCGACGGAGTTTCAGAAGATTCCATGCTGATATCAGGGTTTGCCATCAGCAGCCATGGCCACACCACCACTAGCAACACATGTGGTTCAGTTATTACACTGGTATTACGGATGTTGGTTGAGGGCAACCAGTCATTGCAGGAAAGAGGGCAGCAGGCGATGGAGTCGATCACTGAGGCTATAAATCAGACTGTAGAGAGAGTCAAGGTGGCATTGGATAAACAGCGACCACCTTCTCCTAGAGGTATGTATATTTACAACACGCACGTAGTGCATGCGTGTCACATAATTAGATTAGAATTACCAATGTTTTTTGTTCACTGTCGCATAAAATGGTTCTTTTACTAGTGTGAAAGGGCTAGAAAAACATTATGTTTCTATTTAATACACACAACACGCACATATTTAAGCCTTATGGATTGGGATAGAAACATCGTTTATTTTCTTAACATTGTTTTCTAATCAATCATCTCATGTCAACAATTATCAGCAAAGAGGCTAACTGATGAGCAAATTGAATCCTGCAAGAAGCCGAGAATAGCAAAGTAAATCCTGCAAGAAGACTTTTGACTGCCGAACATGAAATAAAAAGACATCTAGCACAGTCCCTTTTGGTCCAAATTATCTGATGACTATATATTTTGTTATTATGATCTGAATTGCTCGTACTAGCTTTTGTTATTCATTTGAATGTTAACTTTGTATTCACTTTGATAGAAACTTGCAGCAAGTTCTTATAAAACCTGATATTTTTGCTATCTTGGATATATACAACTTTCAATTGTTTTTTAGTTTATAGCAACCATGTTTCCAACTGTCGTTTCCACATCTACGTTAAATATACTCACCAGCCTAGGTTTGACAATCACCCAAAGCAGAGAAGATTGAAGGTGTGTACTTTTCCGATGAAGGAGATAATACTATGTTGGTCCGAATACAAAACTGAGGAAAAGTTGTTAGTAGTTTTAACATTAGGTATTTCCTTTTCAAAGAACACCTTAAAACTCAAACACAAACCTTTCTTCACTTACATCAACTCCAAATCAACTGATAATGCGGCATCTGGTAGTACAAACCTCAACAGCTCATTACAACTAGTACGTGCAAAAAACACCCAGACGCTGTCATTGCCAATTAGTTGTTAAAAATCTGCCTCTGTAGTAATTAGTTGCTTCTGCTCCATCTAGTAACAATAGTTGCAATGTTAAATTTAAAGTGCCTATATAATTGGCCTTAAAAATAAGCATTAACCAGTATTTTGGGAGAACTCGTGAGTTTCTTAAACCTGAGCAAGCCAGAAACTTGAATAAACCAACAAAGCAACCAAAACGCTCCACTGCTTAACAAAAGATAATACGATATGAAATTTAAAACAAGGTAATGGATTTTTAAGTGGGTGCTTGTTTTAAGCTTATTTGGTCGGTTTATGGGCTTAATGAACTTTCGAAAAGCACATAAGCTCAAAAATTGGGCTTATAAGCTTGTCTCTATGGCTTATAAAAGTTAATGAGTTCTTGATAAGCTAATAAGCTAAAAAATGTGAGCTTATGAGCTTTTCAAAAGTTTAGTAAACCCATAAGTCGATCAAAATACCAAATAAAGGTTATTTGACAAGCTCATAAGCGAAATTAGATATGCAATCCCAAATGACCCATATAACTAAAGGTTGATCCATGAGTTAATCATCAAAGCAAGGACTTGAATACAATTAAAAATACCTAAATACTAATAATCCAAACTAGGTACACATTTGGGGATGATTAGACGAAGGGTCAAAAATGTTCACGCGATACCTAGGTTATGTCGCGTACACATGAGTCAAAAGACTAGCCCGCTTCGACCAACCAGAATAGAGAAAACCTTGTGCGTGTATGTGTTTAAGTAGTAGTGTAGAATCCTAACAAGCCAATTTGACACTAAAAAAAGCTCTTAATTAGGGGGTTTGTTTAAGCTTGCGTGGAACGCTAGGGGTGTACATTTGGGGTTTCCAACACAGATCACATGATCGATCAGATGAAACCTTTAAATAATTATGGGTCTCTTCAAACTGGAGGTGACCAAGTCCCATTTCGAGATTTTGTGCCGCGTGCACAATATCGTCCCTTCCGTTGGGCAATTCCGTTGCTTTTACGTAAATTTAAAGAAGAACGGTTGGTTTTCCTTTGTTGTTCGGTATAACAAGGACACTGTTATCTACGACAAACCCATCGACTCTCTGAAGAGTTGGAATAACAATTTTTTCTGGGTAGATGAGTTCGCGTGTCCTGCCTTGTTTCCCTGGAACTCGGATCTGAACGTCATTAAAGATCCGGCTCCGTCTGCGGATGAATTTAGTCAGCGGGAGTATGACCTTCTACTTGCCCTGCTCCGTTTCGGAAGTTTCCGGATGAGTTCCTTTGCTGGGTGGGATTGAGTAGACACTATCCTTTGGATGAGGAGACTTATCCCACATTTCTTGATAGCCGGAAGCAGGGTGTGTACTGTTTCCATAATGCATGTTCTTTGTATGTACTTGTTGTTAAGTTTTTAACTTGTATATTCTTGTTGTGCAGCGATGGACTTTTCTGGTTTCATTCAGGTTAGTGACCCACTCAAAGTGAAGATTGGCGAGAGGGAACGTAAGGAAGGTGAAGCTAAGATCTTGGAAGCTACTGCTGGCCATATTGTGCCCCTCCTTCCCATTGCTCCCGCTCGCCCAGAAGGCGAGCTTGAGGCTAGTGTTGACCGCTTGTTTGATGGTTCCGGGAGCGGAGATCATGGAGAATCCGCAGAGGGCGGTAATATTGTTTCTGAACAGGTAGAAACAGTAATCGAGGATGCTCCCGTGAAGAAGGTTAGGCGCCAGAAGAAGAGGAAAGCTGTTGTCGAGGATGTGTCCGCCGAATATGTTATCGGAGCGAACCATCCTCCGAAAAGGGTGAGGGAGGATTATGCTACTCCTAGCGGACCTACCACCGGTGGTAAGTCCCAAGCTCTTCTTGACAGCTTGCTAGCTGATGCTCGGTTGAATGTGGAGATTGGGGTTTCTCCCATTCCTACTCTGCCATTCATAACCTCTTTTGTGTCTGTCACACCAGGTCATGAAGACCCGGATCCTACGAATTCCGTTAGCGGACTGAACCTCTGGAATGTTGCAGCATCTGAGAGGTTTGTTGTTATATCAGACTCCTCTCATCACTCTAGTACACATCCTGCTGACACCGAAGTTGATTCCTATGTCAGGTCTCCGACTGTTTCTGTTCCAGTCATGACGCAAGCTACCACTACTACTACTAATGTGCTTGACCCTATTGCTGCGGCTCAAGAGAAACATGTCAGCCCTTCACCTTTTTTGACTGGTTCCCACTCGACTGGCGGGGCTGGTCCGAGTGCTGGGGGTTTTACGGATTTAACTGGTAGTGATTTCGTGGTTGGTGGTTTCCGTACTGTTGTTAACCCGGATGCGGACCTTCAGAAAGTTTATGTTCCTAAGTAGAACGTGACCAACGGTTCCGGTGTTGATACTGCCACCACTGATTGTAGGGAGATTGTTGATGAGCTTGCTCCACCGTGCTTTTTTGCCGCTGTTCGTAACATGGAGCATGACCAACTCTTCACTGAGTTCCATGTTGGGACTGCTCGTCAAGTTTTCTTAAGTGCTGAGGTTAGGACGCGTGCTGAGTTTAACATCAGAGAGAGAAGGAGATTATCTGCTAAGTGTGAAGAGCATGAGAGTTTGTTGGTCCGAACAAATGAAGAGAATGCCAGTCTGAAGGAGCAGTTATTGCTGAAGGAAGCTGAAGCTGCAGAAGCTATCCGCCTCCGCGGCCAAGCTTCTGCTTTTGAGGCTACAGAGAAATCTATCCGAGAAGAGGTGAAGTTGCTAAAGGAGCGGTCCCTTGCTCTTGAGAAGGAGCGAGACTCCTTGGTGGCAGCATCCGAGGCTGTGGTTGCGGACAAGGAGCGTGAGGTTGCCACTCTAAATTCCACCATTACTTCCGTCCAAGGCCGGAATGATGTTCTCTTGGATCAGGTATTCTATTAACTTTCCCTTCCCTTTTACGCTTGTTATGCATGCGTTTTTTTTTAAACTCTGTTTTTTGTTCCACAGGTGCACCAGTTGGAAACCTCTTGCTCTGATCTCCGCAAGGAGATTACTGGTTATGAGAATTTGCAAGAGACTATTGAGGCATTTCAGGATGAGCAGGTGAAGATGATGGAAGAGAAACTGGCAAAGGTAGATGCGGATAGGGTTGCGGCCATGCTTCATTTAGAGGAGACATTTTTCCCTCACCTTCTAACTGTTGTTGCTAGCCGGAGGTGGCTTCTGGATCACGGCATGAAGCTCGTTGTCGTGAAGTACCTGAATTCCCCTAAGTATCTTTCTGCTCTTTGGACATTTGTTGGCCGGCCATATCGAAAGAAAAGCAATCCGGGCTGGCCGTTGGCATTGTTCACGGAAGAGAGGGCAGGAACCTAGAAGACGTTGCTGCCTACAATCCTTCTACCGATGTAGATTACGATGCTGCCATGCAGCAATGTTGGACCGCTGTAATGTCTGTGATACCAAAAGGAGAAGAAAAAAGGCCTGTTACATGAAGCCCATACCCGAAGCCTAGATTAGGTTAAATAGAGAAACGGTTTATAAAAGAAACAGACGTGTTGGTTTCTACAAACCATCACAACGCCTCACTAAAAGTCATACCGTTTCATCATGTATAAATAGGCCTCCATATAACGATTGTATGTAACCCACTTTATTCTTAAAAATAAAATTCTGCAGAAGGGTTCACCCAATCTTTCCTTGTTTTTAAATTTTATGCATGAACTATGGCACAAGATCCTATATGATATTCTAGATGATGTTGTTGGAAATTATTCGATTCCTGGAAGCACAAGTAACACAACCGAACATTGGTACCAAAGCAAAAGTATAAAGCAACACAACAATTCATGTTCATCCATCATTCAAAGAATCAAAACCTGCGTTTTAAAAAAGACGCGAACATGGATGCCAATTGAAGAAGATGTCGAATTGAAGAGAAAGAGAACGCCTCAGAAGAAGAAGAAAAGAAGGAAAAGAAGATCATGCTTTTTTGTTGAAAAAGGAAGATGAAGGCAGACTCAAAGAATTTGGTATGCATTTTTTGCCAGAAAATTTAGAGCGTCTTGCAGAGATCCTAGGATTATAGATCCAATGGAATAGAGATCCAAAGATGCTACCTTGACTATTTGGAAGCCCTTGTCTCGCATTATAAGGCAGCAAGATACATCAGAATCCCACTGAGGATACAGGCATTAGGCGCTTCCGAAATTACGCACGGAGATGGAAAACGGATGGATCGTTGGCTGCAAAAGAGAAAGGAAGAGTCGAGCATTTTGGAATTACCCTCAAGGAGGAAGAGGAAGGCAAGCACAAACTAATGCATACATCATACTGCCAATGAAGATTGAAACTTCAGAAAGAAAGAAGCAGACAAAAGGCAAGAAAGATTCATGGTCTTAGCAAGAGGGATCGAGCCTGTGTGGTTCATAGCAAGATATCCCAAACCATGAAAGATTCAAGCAAAGCATCTGCAACAAAGAATCTGAAGAAAGAGGAACAGAAGATCTTGGCATCAAGACATTAGGGAAATTGTGGATCCGCTGTAAAGTCTGTGATACCAAAAGGATAAGAAAAAAGCCTGTTTACATGAAGCCCATGACCCGAACCTAGATTAGGTTAAATAGAAAACGGTTTATTAAAAGAAACATACGTGTTGTTTTCTACAAACCAACACAACGTCTCACTAAAAGATCATACCCGTTTCATCAGTATAAATAGCCTCCATATAACATTGTATGAGTACCCCACTATAATTCCTTATAAAATAAAATTCTGCAAAGGGTTCACCCAATCTTTCCCTTGTTTTTATTTTTAAGCAGATACTATGATCAAGACCTATGATGATATTTCTAAGATAGTGTTTGGTTATTTTCCGATCCTGGAAGCACTAGTGATGCTGCCATGCAGCAATTCCGTGATGTGAGCTTCTCCCTCCTTTCTGAACTGAAGTCTCGCAAAGATGCAAGTATTGAGGAGGTGATGGATATCCTTCGCCTGGAAGGTTCTCTCGCTGAGTTACTTGGCATGGGTGATTTGCAGCCAAGTGTTGATCAACTTATGGTTCTTATCCATCACCCTGATAACCCGGTTGCTGTCGGATCTACTTCTTTATCATTCTCTTTAGATGTTTTGAATCAACGAGTTGAGAGGATTAGAGGGAACCTTGCGGCTAACCGCTCAGCCCTCCTTGGCGTCTTTTCTCTACTGACAGATCCTTTGTCCTCCATAGTTTTGACTGTGGGGAGGCGGTTCCGAAGAACATGCCAGCAGTTCCGGAGAATGTGTCCGAGCCTGCTTCCACTACTACCACCTTGCCTACTACTCTTGCTATGCCAAGCTCTACTACACCCCTTTACGTAGAGGATTATGATATCTCGGATACTGATGTTGCTTATAGTAGTGTGGTATGTCATCCGGACTTTGAGAGGGAAGCTGCTGATGCTATCCTGTGATTTCACATGCCTTGATACTTAGTATTTTTTGTTTGTTCCACAGACGAAATACCACGGCCGTATGTGTGGAAAATCAAAAGACCAATCTTCCTAAAAAACAGTATGTATATGATGACGTGTAATAGGCATACCAGGCCTCTGGGCCTGGGCCGTATTATCACATGGGCCTCTAAGCCTAACTTAATAAATAACGGACCGAGAATAAGCCCAGTCCCGTATTGGCCGCGGTCCGGATAAAGCAAGACGGACGTGGACCCTTAACAACTACTTCTGCCAGGGCCCTTGTGTCCACGGAAGATGGTTCACGACCCGCAAGACACAATTACAGCGGAACCTTGCCCGACAAGGGTCCCACTCTGGCAACTAACGAACTAAGCGAAATATTAGGAAACCCTAATATTTCCCCACCTATAAAAGGAATGCTCTGACATTGTGAACAGTATGATTTTCTCACTCTTACCAACACACACACACACATATTTCTCTCAATGGAGCCATCTTCAGAAGATTGGGAGGAAAAGAGCAAAGCATTTCTTTACACTCAGATAGCCGTTGCCAAAGTTCCCGTTCAAATGGAGCTGGGGAGTCCCCAAGGAGACATTACTATAAAGAGATGTCGTCTTGAGGAACTAATGACTACTCACATAACGATGAAAGCAGGGGAGGTCACTGGAAATCAAAATCAACAAGGCATAGGTCCAGCACCTAGGACGATGACCTCTCCCAGCCATGGGTATGCGAGGAAAAAGATCCCTTCACACCTTGAATCCGGCATTTTGATTTCCCAAAGACGAGAATGCCTAGCCATGTCAAGACATATGACGGAAGTAGAGATCCAGAAGATCACTTAAAGCTCTTCCAATCCGCCGCAAAAACGGAACGTTGGGCGATGCCGACATGGTGTCACATGTTCAACTCAACGCTCACTGGAACTGCTTAGGTTTGGTTTGAAAAACTTCCAAAAGAGTTCGTGGATAGTTACGAAGACTTAAGAGCAGCGTTCCAAGAAAACTATCTCCCACAGACGAAGCACATCAAAGATCCGGTGGAAATACATCATATAAAACAGAGAGATGGAGAGTCCACAGAAGACTTTACGGAAAGGTACAAGGCCGAGAGCCTGGACGTGGAAGGGGCACCAGAATGCATGAAGATCTCTGGATTCATGCATGGAATAACTCACCCAGGGCTGATCAAGCGCTTATACGAGAAAATTCCAAGATCGATGGACGAAATGTTTAGGGCAACCACGTCTTTCCCTTAAGGGGAGGTCGCTGCGTGCAGCCATGGACGGAAGAAAGCACCCCCGCCGTGGAAGCAGCCCGAGGGAGGAAACAAGCAAAATTTCAAAAAGGTTTTTAAAAATCAACAAAGATCAGAGCGAAAGCCGGATAGGTTCTCATTCCTCACAAAAACCCCAAAGGAAATTTTCGCCCTGGAAAAGGGAAAGTTCAAAACCCCCCCACCAATGGTAACTCCTGCGGAGAAGCGAGATCCCAGTAAATACTGTGAATTCCATGAGGGATACAGGGCATAGCACAGACGAGTGTATACAACTAAGGAAGCAGATATAAGAGATGATAAAGTCAGGAAAGCTATCGCAATTCATCAAAGAGCTAAAGCAAAATGACAAACCAAGGCTGCCTAAGAAGGGGGAAACCTCCAGAAAGGACAAGCCATTGGCCATCCTAATAGTCCAACCATGGGAAAAGATTTCCAAACAAAGGATCACCCAGAACTTCTCTTCGGAGACAACAATTTCCTTCCCCCCCCCTAGGGGAGGAGGATGGAACAGAAGGACCAATGATCTAGACCTCGTAATTAAAAGCACGAAAAATACATACTAGCACCTCACATAAGTGTTTGGGATTCTCTCTTTCTCTCAGGTGTATAATGAATTATAACATATGGGAGAAACGGGAAATTCAACACTCATTACCTGTCATAGCATATAAATTACCATATGCTTGGTAAAGGATCAAACCTCCACCGCTAGGCGCAAGTATTATTCATTACTATCTAAGAGGACTTTTAAAGGGTTGTGGGGTGTAGGTGTAAGATAACATATAATAGAAACGGAAACGGATGGGATACATTTGGGTGGCTTTAGGTGAATTTGGAGTGGAAGGGTTAGCTAATTATTTACACGAATAGACGCTGGTTTGGTTGCTAAGCCAAGACTCGAACGAAGTTGTACAAACTCTACAAAACTCTACATCAATCTCTTTTTTTTCTCTTTTTTTTTTGATAACATAATACAACATGGGCGTTTATAACACGTACCCCTACACTTGAGCTTTTACATGCTCGATATATACAATCTAACTAATGACTCAATTTGAGGTGGATCAAAATAACATGGAGATCATTTGACAAACATATAGGGGCTATTGACTTAACTTTTCTTCCCCATTCTTCTGCGAAATAAATACTACCATGAATCCCAATCGTCCCAAAACTGTATTTATAAGGATAAGGACTTAGCAACCGTGTACCCAATAATTAACTTGGGTTAAAACAATAATGTACTAAAGGCGAGTACATATAAGGTAGGCTAAGGCTTTTTGGGTGTAACGATTAGTTTAAGGTGACAATGCTCTTCATTAATAGTCCGGATTAACCCGAAAATTACGAGAACTGTGAAAAAGGATACGCTCGGATGGTTATACTAGGGTATCCTACACTAAAGGTGAGTGCATGGCAAGGGTGTGGTATAGTTATATGATCGAGGTGACCATCGTAACAATTACAAGTTTAAAACATGGGTTATTCCTAATGCCTCTTATCAAGCAAATCCTAATACTTACTATGCGATCTCGGAATGTATCACTAAAACAAGTTCTAGAATTTAATACACTACCGGTACACTCATATGAATTTTACTAACACCAGACATTCCAGAAAAGGCGACGAAGACCACATGTACACATCCGTAACGATTGAATAGACACATATGGCTGCTCACTCTTTAACTCGAACCGGGTAAAGATAAAATCATCTTTGGTTACCGACGATAGGTACCCGAATTCCTAAAGATCTAGGGGCGAACCTCATATTTTGGGGTGGAATTTTAAGGTTTGTTGTGCTAGTCATGCAAATTCCTATCCATGGGACGCTAATAATACTCAGTTTTCGTTGGTATGTGTCATAAAAAAATTTAAATTTTGGTAAAAATCACCCTTTTATGCTATGTTTCGATATATTACCCATCTTTTTAAGAACAAAACAAATGATAAATGAAGAAATAGTTTCTAAGGTATATTTCCCCCTACACTTATTTTGAACATTGTCTCCAATGTTCTCTGGAAGTACCCGTTAAAACAGATAAAGGGAAAAAGAAATAAGTAAAAGAAACTAATACTCCCATGGTTTACTCAATAATGGAGAAGAAACATGCGATAACTGGTTAAATCGTCCTTCAAGAATCATCTAATGGAACTTCCTAAGAATCTGCAAGCTTCTTCTCATCAAATATAACTTGTAATTAAAGAGAGAAAACTATACCAAGCATAAAATGTGCGATTTACCAATATACAATATGAATTTAGGGTTCGAATCGATAGATAGGATGAAAGAATTGCAATTTAATCAGGTCTTTGCAGGTTTATACAGGAGGATACATATATTAAATGTTGTACGAGTTTTATTTTCAAAAAATAATTAAAAACTTTTAGGTTTTCTCGACCTGGGCGTTTGACGTCGTCGGGGTTTTTGTGACCCCGTCATAGGTGCCGAGGTGATGGCGTCGCATGTTAAGCGTGACGCCGTCTCCACCGTCTGTGAAAACAAAAATTTTAAATTTATGAAAAATTTCCTACACTTCACTCCATAGAATAGTTCCTGTGTAAATAACTGCAAAGAAAGCCTGAAGCTTAACAATTCAATCATATGACTCGATAGTGACGCAAATTATTCTAAACAATTTATTAGACATGTTTGAATATGGCTTAAAATCCGGATAGATTCACCTACACTTATTGGTTGCAAAAATACCTTTGATTGAGATTAAGACGAGGTTAAAAACAATACAAAGCATGATTACAAAATAATTCAAATATAATAAAACAAACTATGAAGAATAAAACACACATGACACTCCTAATATGCGGGAAAAATAAATTAGGTTGCCTCCCAAGTAGCACTTTTCTTTATTAACGAGTCTTGTAGCTGGACTCGAAGTCACACGTCCTTACATGTCGTAGAAGTGATCCAAGTTGATGATCTCCTTTGGATTTTATCTTTCGGAGAGCCTCCTAGTAGTAAGGATTGATTGGAGGGTTTTGGTGAATTCTTCTCCGCCGGGGTCGATTATTCTAATTTTAACATGCCATGCTCCATCTCCGTTTTTGGGTGGTTTGTTCCAGTCAATCTTGTTTTCTACTAAATCTTCTGATTCCTACTGTTACACTTAAGGTTCATGGGTATGGCTCCTAGAAACTCTACCATTCTTCTAAACACTAGGGCGTCCTTAAAGGGATTGAGTTCAGCATCTCTAGAAATCTCCCATTCTCCGGGTAAGTGGCAGTCTAGGAAGTCTTTCCTGGTGTAGTAAGGGGGTATCGCGCCTATTCCATCCGTGCTAGGTCGGGGTTTATAGGATTCCCTTTTTCCAAGTGTGGTCCAATAAGGTAGCTTCTTCCTCACCTAAGTCTACTCCTTTCACTCCGAATACCGATCTTGTGATCCTTTCTCCTACTACTATTTTGGCCATCCTACAATCTATAACTGCGTTGGCGGTAGCTCGAAATCCTCTTCCTACGAGTAAAGGGGTTTCTGGGTCTTTTTTCATGTCGAGTACGTAGAAGTCATTTAGTAGTTCTAGCTTTCCTATGTGGACCTATACGTCTTTAATGATCCCGACGGGGTATGATTTAGTTCCATCAGCCAACCCAAAGATGTGATCAGTCTCTTCTAATAGTCCGATGTTAAGCTTTTTGAAGATGTAAAGTGGGATTATGTTCACGCATGATCCTAGGTCAGCTAGGGCGTCAAATGGTTTAGAGTCCCCTAATCTACAAGGTAGGGTATATAGCCCCGGGTCTCCCATCTTTGCCGGTGTTTTACCTTGAACAAATGTTGATCTGCCTTCGCCCAATTCTAGACTGTCAACGTATTTATCTAATATAGCATTATAGATTGGGGCATGGGCTAGGACTTCGAGAACTGGAAGGTTAAGGTACAAATCCTTAAATTCATCTTTAAGAGTTGGTTCAGGTTCCTCAGGCTGTTGTGGCGTGGTGATTGTGTCATTTAAATGTTCCTTGATAGCGTTAATTGATGTGGATGGTTGAGACGAATATTGAGGATCGCTAATTGGGTAAGAACGAGCAGACGAAACTAGATGTGTCCCTAGTTTCGGGTTCTTAACCATATCGCTAGGCAGTGTGCCTGCTATTTGGTTAGTGATGGCTTTCAGTACGGTGTCGATTTTGTTGGTTATCTCGTTTTATTGTTGTTTGAAATCGGCTTCAACCTAGATAGTCTAGCGTCCTGAGATGCCATGAATTCAGAAACCAGCCCTTCTATACTTGATAGATTATTAAAATTTTGAGGACGGCTGTTGAAGGGATGGTTCGAGACCGAACCGTTGGGTTAGAATTGGTTAGGTGGGTTTGAGAAATTATTTTGGGAGTTTTGAGGTTGTTTCCACCTAAGGTTCGGGTGACTTGTCCATGACGAATTATATGTGTCACCAAGATTGTTTTGCTTGGGCTTAAAGGTGTACCACTTACCTCCCGCTTCATCGGTACGTGAAGACGCATATTCAACACAGCCTTGTTCGGGGTTTTCCATGCAAACCTGAGTGTCATGTGGACCACTGCAGATTTCACACGAGGTAGTGATTTTGTTCACTTGGGTAGGTTGTGTCGGAGCAAGATGAGCTTCCATCAAGCGTTGGACTTAAGTTTCGAGCTCAATTAGACGACGGTCGGATGTACTCGGGACATCTTGAGGCAATACGACTGCCTTGACCGGCTTAGCGAAATCCCTTGGGTCGTTCCAACTTTCATTGTCATAGAGGGCGAGGTCCTCTAGTATTACTCAGGATTCTTTAGGGTTGAGGTCACGAAGCTTACCACCGGCCGATTGGTTATTGGTTTGTCTTGTGACGGGATTGACATAGTCATAAAAGATTTGGACTTGGAGCCAAAGATCGATGCCATGATGAGGGACTTTTTGGAGCAAGTCCTTGAAACGAGTCCATGCTTTAGATAGAGATTCTCCATGATGTTGTTGGAACATCAATATATCGTTACGGAGTTTTGCTGTCCTTCTCGATGGAAAGAATTGAGCAAGAAATCGGGTAGTAAGATCCTCCCATGTGGAGATGGATCCTGCAGGAAGGCGTTCAAGCCAATTGCTAGCTTGATCGCGTAGGGAAAATTGAAATAAATGCAGGCGCGTTCTTTCCCTGTTTTCACTGTCAAGGTCAAGTGAGTCTACTAGTTTAAGAAAGTCCTTGAGGTGTTGGTTTGGATCCTCGGACCGTAGTCCGTGGAATGAGCATCCGTTTTGCACCAACCGGATGGTGTCGGATCGAAGAGGTACCACATTGTTCCCTTCGGGGAGCTCGATGGTATTCCTATAGCCCTCTTGGCTTGGTCTGGAGTAATCTCCAAAAGTACGGATAGGATTCTCGTCTCCCATGGTGGTTGACAAGAATGGGTTACGAAACAGATAAAACGAAGAAAAGATAGACTACAAGAAAGCTAATGCGCGGGAATTAAATTATTACTTGAAAGGATTCAAGCAAGTAAAACTAAGCTAAACTATGACCAAAACCTAACTATTCCCCAGGCGGCGGCGCCAAAAACTTGATGTGCGGTCGTCGTAGGACTTCTACACGAGAAGTTTTACAACTCCCTAGGTAGTGCACCTAATCGTTGTAGTGTAGTATAGGCAAGACTCGGGATTGTTTATCGTTCACTCGAGGAATAGTTTGGGAAGACTTGATTATGGTCTAACAGAATTCTAAGGGTTGAAGAAAGATTCTTTTTGTGTTTTTATATTTTATAAAAGCAGGTAAAATCAAATATTGGAGAGAGTGGTTTGGTTTTAGCTAATTAAACTAATTAATAATCTAAACTAAAGGTGATAACAATGGGATAAAAGATTGTGCCTATTTAATCATGTATTACTCCCTAGGTTGCTTCTCCTAATGTTATTGCCTTGTCACACTTGTGATGATCTGTGTAGGTATTTCTTAAAGTATGGACAAATTACACGAAAATGCCGTCTACGCAATATGCTCTTAGGGCAACGCACAAGTAAGGTAGTATGAAGACTATTACAAGGTCCCTATGATACATATTGAATGCATGTGAAATAACCTAAGAGGGATCAACCGAAATCAGGGTAAGGTAGTATGAAGACTGTTACCACCGGTATCCTTTCTACACAATCACGTTTCCCTAGACATATCAACAATAATTATAGACAAAAAGCTGGTTATCTAGAGCCTAACGTGCACATCCATCACAAGAAGCAACATCACTAAGATCTACATTCTAGGTTTCATACAATCATAAATAAACACAATAATAGGTTCAGCCTAAAATGTTAAGAATAAAGCAAGAATAATAAATCACACAACACATAGATATATTGGATGATAAAGTAAATCTTACTTGATTAAAACATGAATTGGAAGAGTTACAATAGGAGTTTTAAGCCCTAAAATCGTCTTCTACAGCTGCTAAACGTACTAGGGTTCGTACCCTCTTTTTATTCTAAAGTTACATACTCAAAACCCTAAATTCGGGTTTGTATATATAAGAAATTCGGGGCGACGGCATCGCGTTTTAGTCGTGACGTCATCATGAAAGTGAATCTTCTAGATCTGCGTTTGAGTCGGTGCGGGCTGGCGCCGTCTTGAAATGTGTGACGCCGTCACTAGATGAAGTGTGACGGCGTCGTGTATGATGTGTGACGCCGTCTCCTGTGAGCATAAATCTTCAAGAGTCTTGTACATACAAATTGTAAACCGCTACATAGGGCCAACACACGGCCGCGATAAGAAAAACACAAAAAGATATCAAATACGTTGTTATTACATTAAAACCGCAACACAAAATGGCCACATACGGTTTGTGATCGAGCGGTTGTGATCGAGCGTTTGTGATCGAGCGTTTGAATATTTGAAATTTTGATTTTGGATTCTAATTCTAATAACGCAAAGGGAAGCAAATAAAGGCAAGCTAAATTTAACAAATAAGACAATCTAGAAATTCTAACGATCGTTAACTATTTAACGGGAAAGCACTTAACGAATAATTCAAATAAGACAAAAACAAATTCCAAAAATGCAAATTGCAAATTATCTTAATCTAAACACTTTAATCGAATTTTATTAAAACTATTTTTTTAAAACTTTTTATTATTTTTTAATGATTTTTAAACATTGCGAGTTTAGAAAATTGATAAAAATTAGCAAACCTTTTAATAAAAATCTAAAACAATTCCTAAAAATACTAGACCTAATACTGAAGGATTACCAATAAGCAAAATCAAATAAGCTGTTACCAAATAAGCACTGAAAATAGAAAAGCTAGAATAAGCATTTATAAGCTAAAATTAAGAAAAGGCTAAGTATTAAATGTTGTTAGCCTTTACCAGAAATACCCAAGGGCGCCAGTGGTAGTGTGTGTATGTGTGAAGGTAAGGGCGCAGTTCGAGTCCTGGACCTTACTTTTTTGGCACTTATATTTAATTTTTCAAAACTTTTTGAAAAATCTTAATGAACACATGAAAATAAATTGTTTTAATAAAAGGAACTTTTCTGAGAACTTATTTAAAAAGCTAAGAATTTACTCTAAAAAGCTACAGTTTAGTATGCTAACTGTTTAGGATAGATGATAGCTAGTATTTTTAGGCTAGAATAAGCTCTTAAGGAGCATATCTAAGGACAAATAAGCTAGAACAGCTAAAACTAGTTTTAAAAAGATCAAATAAGCTGAGAATCAACCAAGCAGATAAGAGTAAAAAGCTAAAACCAAGAAAACAAGGAAATTACAAAACTGCCACTAGAGCATTTTTTGGTTATTTTTGACTGTTTATTAGACTAGGTTTTGGAAGACAATAAGCAATTGAGAATGGTTAAAAAGTAAAAACATATTAACATTAGGTCCTATTGAACACATAAAAGTAAAAATTACGCCAAATGGCCAAGAATTAAGCTAGAAAATTTGAGTTAAAAATGAGACAGTGCACACTATTTTTTAACTTTGGACTATTTCGTTTTTTGTGGTTTTGCAGGCAACTTTCAAGGCTAAATCTAAATGACTAAAACTAACGCAATTGACTAGAAACCTCTAAACAGATTATTATCAACCTATAATGAACTAGTAACAACCAAATTTAACCTTTAACAGCCTAAATCTAATTCTCAAATTGGCTTATGAAATCTGATATTTAAAGAACTAACAACTTATGATGAAAAACTGTTTTGGCATAAAACTTCTTTAAAAGGCAAAACCAAATGAACACATCTAAAACTAAGCACTCTAATGCAGTAGGAAAACAACTCAAAGCATAAATCCTATACTCAAATGCATTCCTTAAACAAAATCACCAATTCTAAAAACCTTTAAAAGAACAGCAGACTTGAAAACTGATGAACCAGATCTTAACAAACCTCATTCAAACAACATTAAACTTCTAATAAGACTGATTTAAGACTAAGTAAACCTGAATCAAGGGCAATGATCTATCAAACAGAATAAACTTGAGTTTATACTGCTTGATCCAAACACCCCCTTAAATTCCTAAAATCCACATTTAAGCTAAACAGTTCATGATTTGTTATAAACTAAATTAAATAAGCTATTTAAGGACAGAATAAGCAAATATAAAGCAGACAATAAGAAAAGATAATAAGCAAAACAGAAATTAGGCTAAAAAGTGAAAAATGAAACACACCTTTGCCCTTTGCTCTAAACAAGGGCTCAAATATTCTTAGAGCTTATCTACAGCTCCAGCTTATCAAAGATAAGCTGGTAAAAGTCCATATAAGCCCTTTCCAATTTGGCTTATCTTCCACATTTAGCTTATTCCAATAGTCAGGGTATTTTAAGGTAGTATATTATTCAGTTTAGCTTTAATAAGCTAAACTGATTAGTAATCAGCTTATTAAAGTTTTAAGAGCTTATTTAGAGCTTATTTAGCATTAATAACATCTTAACAGTTGAATTGCATGAATGTAAAAGACTAAAATATGAATTCTGAATGCAACAGAATTTTATTGATGATATTCTGAAAACTTGCATGTTTTTGTTTTTCAGTTCATAGTTAGTTAGTTTGTGACATTCTGAAAACTTGCATGTTTTTGTTTTTCAGTTCATAGCGGAACTGTGATGTGTGTCATGATATTTGTAGGTTGAAGATGTTCATCTTGCAACATTCGTGCAAATAGTACGACTACATTCTTGCAACGTTCTAACTTCATCCATTATATTCTAAGATCGTCTTCTTAGATTTTAACAAAATTTTGAGTACATTGGCAGCTCGATTTATTTAACTTACGACTTATCAACACGCTAAAATTACCTACCATCTTTTGTTGGTTTGCTCAGCTGGCAGGCTCGTTGACAGAGGAGATATATTTTGATTTCCAAAAGCAGCGTTTCATCTATTCGCACGAGAAAAGAACTTTTTACAAGCTTCCCTACCCAATGTGTTCGGTTGGTGCCACATCGGACGACCGACCGATGTATTTGGTTGCATTATGCTCAGCCTTCTTTCCATTAATAGGTGTCTCTTTAAGATTATTTGATGCTTTATTGAACTTTAAAAATTCATTAGCTTAAAATTTGGGGCTTATGAACTTCAATAAGCCATAAACTCATATTGATAAGCTCTTAAGCCCAAAATTTGAGCTTATGAGCTTTTCAAAAGTTCAATAAGCTGGCCAAGCAAGCCTAAAATAAGGTTTTTTCGTCTAAGTTACCCAGAGGGTGCAGCTTTTTAACCCAAATGTATGCGGCCTCAGAGAGTCAACCCCGAGACCGTTTCCGACCCTTCTGTGACTTGTTGTGTTGGCAACCCCAAATGTACACCCCTAGTGTTCCACACAAGCTTAAACAAGTACAACTAATTACATTACAAGGATACAACTAATCATGATAATGATTGACAAATCATACAGTTGCCACACTAATCCTACAGCTAACACTCCCCCGTAGTTGGAGCGGGAGGACATCGAACGCTCAAACTAGAAAGCAATTCTTCAAACAAAGCCGAAGATAAACCTTTGGTGAAAATGTCTGCAAACTGATATCTAGAAGGCACGGGAAGTACTCGAACCTGACCAGCAACAACCAAATCACGAACAAAGTGGATATCAATCTCAATGTGCTTGGTACGCTGATGCTGAACTGGATTGCAAGACAAATAAACTGCACTGACATTATCACAATAAACAAGTGTAGCGGAAGACAAAGGAGTATGCAACTCACGTAATAAATTGTGCAACCAACAAGTCTCAGTAACAGCATTGGCAACACTACGATACTCCGCCTCTACACTAGAACGAGAAAGCGTTGGTTGACGCTTTGAGGACCAAGAAAGCAGGTTGTTGCCAGGAAATACACAATACCTTAAAGTCGATCTCCGAGTAGTGGGACACCCAGCCCAATCCGCATCAGAATATGCAACCAAATCTGTTGTAGATGAAGAAAATAACTGCAAACCATAATGCAGAGTACCCTGAACATACCGCAAAATACTCTTAAGAGGAGAGAGATGAGGCTCCCGATTATCATGCATATGAAGACAAACCTGCTCAACTGCATAAGAAATATCCGGTCTAGTAAAAGTAAGATACTGGAGTGAAAGGCTCCGATACAAAGTCGGATCACATACCGGATCACCATCAACACCTTGTTTAGACTCAGTATCAACAGGAGTTCGACTAGGATTACAATTTACCATATGTGCTTTCTCCAAAATCTCAACAACATACTTCTTCTGAGACAAAAATAAACTTGAAGAATCACGCGTGACCAAAATACCTAGAAAATAATTAAGAGGACCCAAATCTGTCATAGCAAACTCCTGATGCAAAGAACTAATAATCCGCTATAATAAACCCTCAGAAGAAGCAATAAGAACAATATCATCCACATATAATAACAAATAAGCAATATCAGTCCTTTGTTTGTAGATAAATAAAGAGGAGTCACAACGACTATGAGAAAAGCCAACCCGAGTAATATAAGATGCAAAGCGCTAAAACCAAGGTCGGGGGTCTGTTTTAGCCCATAGAGAGACCGTTATAATAAACACACATAATCAGGATGGACAGAATCCCAAAATCCAAGAGGCTGATGCATATAAACAGTCTCAGAAAGATCACCATGTATAAAAGCATTCTTGACATCGAGTTGATGGATCGGCCAATGTCGAGAAGCAGCTAAACTAAGGACAGTCCGTATAGTACCCGGGTTAACTACCGGACTAAAAGTCGCATCAACATCAACCCCCTCTAACTGTGTACTACCATTTGCCACAAGACGAGCCTTGTAGCGACTAAGCGTGCCATCTGACAGATACTTGTGACGAAAAAGCCACATGCAACGCACAATATTGGCATATGGTGCCAAACGCATCAAATTCAATAGTGCAATTATTGTCACGAACAAACTGACGAACATAAATCAAAATTTTTACGATATGGGGAGTAATACGAACATTATTTAGATGTAGCGATTTAAGAGGAGTTGGCTAAATACTATGGCTCGAATTAGTGACGGGTATAGAATGACCGTCACCAACCGAGATAGACGGATACAAACACGTATTAAAATTTTCACTAAGACTAGTAACTGAATAATTGAGATGAGAGCTCACACCTGTATCCATATTCCAAGCACTAGAAGTGGGATCATGGAGTGTCCCTACAGTAAAGGCATGAGGTAAAGTGGTAATGATCAATTAGATAAGAAACCAATTTGGGTGAAATGGAAATCCGTGTTAGCTTCTAAAGAGAAAGGTGGTCTCGGAGTTTCAAGTTTATATGCGTTGAATAGAGCGTTATTGTTCAAGTGGGTGTGGCGGTTTTTCACGCAAGATTCTTCTTTATGGGCTAGGGTCATTAAGGTAATTCATGGTACCGATGGGAAAATAGGTAAATCTACTAAATCTATATACCCATCAGTTTGGTTAGATATAGTTCACGAAGTAGAGAAGTTGAAGGGTCATGGTATCGATTTAGTGAGGTGCATTCAAAAAAAGTTCGGGAATGGGGCCAAAACATATTTTTGGGAGGAAATTTGGTGTGGGGATGTTGAATTTAAAAAGATGTTTCCTAGATTATACGCATTGGAGGCCTGTAAGAATTTAAGTGTTGCTTCGAAGCTATCTCAAAGTAGCTTGGACTTCTCTTTTCGTCGTGCTCTTAGGGGTGGTGTGGAACAGTCGCAGCTTGCTGCTATGTTGTCTAAGTTAGATGGTGTTTCCCTTGTAAATTTGAGAGACAAGTGGCGCTGGTCTTTGGTGGGCTCGGGAGAATTCTCCGTTGCTTCGGTTAGGAAGTGGATCGATGATAAAACATTACCGTAGGTTTCAACGAAGTCTCGTTGGATCAAAGCTGTTCCAATCAAGGTTAATATTCACGCATGGAAAGTAAGGTTAGATGGTTTACCTACTAGATTAAATATTTCTCGTCATGGCTTGGATATTGACTCTATTCTATGTCCGTTGTGCGAGAACGCGGTGGAGTCATCTACACATATTTTTTTTACATGTTGTATAGTTAGAGAGATCTTCCGTAAAGTCTCTTGTTGGTGGAATGTGAGCTTTGCGGATATCTCAAGTTATGAAGAGTGGCAAGAATAGATTGTGAATAGTCGGCTTTCTTTAAAGTATAAAAGTCTTCTTGAAGGAGTTTGCTATATCATGTGGTGGCATATATGGGCTTTTCGAAATAAGAGCATTTTTGGTTTGAAGAATCCAACTAAGGCGGTTATTTTTGATGACGTTGTCTCTCGTTCGTTTTATTGGTGTCGCTGTAGATGTAAAACTTCTTTTAGTTGGATTGATTGGTGTAAAAACCCATATCTTGTTTCTTTGTAATTGTTAGCTACTTGCTAGTGTTGTTTTAATAAAAATCGCCGTTCAAAAAAAAGTAGTCTCATGTCCCGCGAATCTCGTTGACCCGGGAGTAACCGTATTTTGAATCGTATGCTGGACTGGGCATAAAGGCGGATAGTAAAAACCAAGGGGAATACTTGGGTTGCTATAGGGTTGGGCCGATATAAATGAGGGGACCGGGCAATAAACATGGGCCGCTGGGGGATATTGGGCTGGACTAGGCAAACTGTTAGCATGATAGGCAACTGGATTGGGAGCCTTAGTAGCATCAGTAGGCAAAATTGAATTGTTAGTGTTCCCAATAACATTAGATTTTGTATTTAAATCCAATTTGTGTAACAGTTTGGCCAATAATTTGTCCATGATGAATAATGAAGGGTTTATGAAAGCAAAAGTTGTATAGTACTGTGACGTGGGGAGTATAGTGTTTAGTATTATGTTATGTAAACAGTAGCATGCAAACAAAGAATTGAAAGCAAGGAAGCAAGCCGTGTAGAGTTGTAGGGTTTGTAGAACACCAACAGTGACCAAATTTAAGGTGCGACCTAGCACACCAAACAAATAGTGATCTTGAACGATCAAAAACACAGTGTGACCGGAGCACAACTAGAACGAATTCGTGACCTTGCACGCCATTAAAACTGGTGACCTTAGCACCGATTTTTTATAGGGTTTTTGTAGTTTTTGAAGGATCGGTAGATGTATTTTTCTTAGGCTCGATACCATGTAAGTGTCGAAATCTGTCTTTTCTATTTCTCATGGAGACGGATGGCATATATAGCCTACAAAGATATGGGTTTGAGCCCAAGTTACAGATAAGAACAAGTACAACTAATTACATTACAAGGATACAACTAATCATGATAATGATATACAAATCATACAGTTGGCACACTAATTCTACAGCTAACACAATCAACTTCACATATGTATTTTTTTTATAAAATTTTGTAGATGAAAGAAGATTAAAAGACAAACAAAAATTAAATAAAAACTACCTACTACCTTTTCAAAATTTAAAAGCTAAGACATAAAATAAAATGACAAGTAAAAAGAAAATGCAAAATTTTATAAATTTCCAAAGAAAGATAGATGAAATGAGGAGGCGAGGGTATGGGAAAAAACTTACCAAACACCCCCTCAAGAATTCTAAGGATACATATTAAGATGTAAACTAAGGTTTAAAAATTATAAGTCATTACTATTACAATATTTTGAAAAGTATAAAAGATAGAAAAAAAAAGACATATACTTCGGACAAAAAATGTGAGACTGGTCAAATTTCTTTCGTCACATAGCCGACTGGTAAGTTTAAAAATATATCACGAAAATGGCAAAATTCAGATTCGAACCCGGGTCCAAAGAATAGGAAACAGCGTCCTCACAACTAGGCCAAAAGCAACTTTTGAAAATAGGGAGATATGCATATATACCCACTAAAACTTGAATATTTGCATATTTACCCAAAACACAAGTTTTCAATGCATGATGTACAATGCAATTTAAGCATGTTTTGGGTATATATGCAAATATGCAAGTTTTAATGGGTATATATGCAATTGCAACTTTTGAAAATAAGGAGAATTGCATATATACCCACTAAAACTTGAATATTTGCATATTTACCCAAAACAAAAGTTTTCAATGCATATGTACAATGCAGTTTAAGCATGTTTTGGATATATATGCAAATATGCAAGTTTTAATGGGTATATATGCAATTGCCCCTTGAAAATAATATAAAATCAGTTATTTTTAACTGCTTTTTTATTGGGCCGATTTTGGGCTTATTGCTAGTTACTTTTGGGCCGGCGGGTTCAAGGAACCGTTTCACGGGGCGGGAGGGGATCCGTTGGATTCGTTTTTCCATGCTCTTTCCGTCGGTATGCTATTGGCTTCAAGTGGGCTTCGCTTGGTCCCCAAAGAAAATGTGTAAACGTGATCGATTCTCAGCCGAAATTCCCCGTTTTTACTCCGTTTTCATTCTTTTGTACATAAAAGATAAATGACGAATTTTAAAAGTATTTAAAATATAATCACCCAGCTTCGTTATTTATTACCTATTTGAGGGGTTTTTTTGGTATTAAAAACGTGCAATTTTACGCACATCAACGGCTTTCGAACCAACATCTTCATCTACCAAACCTAAAACTGAAGCATTTCAAGGGCGTACTTGCAAGAATGATGGGACGATGCGGTGAAGTTGAATGAGGGATTTAATCGTTTCTTTGAGAGTGAGCTCGAGATTCTTGGAAGCATTAAGCATAGATATTAGAGGCTAAGGTAACTGCTTTACCTATTTTACTTTTCAATATATTTCATATGAAAACGCGATAGTGAAAGTTGGATTTGCGTATATTTGGTTTCATATATTGTTTTAGGAAGCAGGGATGTTTTTATTCATTTCCGAAGTCCGGCATTGGGTGCTTTGGGTTGCAATTGTTTTAGGAAGCAGGGATGTTTTTATTCATTGTTTTAGGGGGATTTGTGTATATTTGGTTTCATATATTGTTTTAGGAAGCAGGGATGTTTTTATTCATTGCCGAAGTCCGAGAGGTAATTCTGAAATAGTTTTGATCATTGGTACGTGAATTTGACCGAAGTTCCTATAGTTTTGTGGTACAATATTGTGCTTAATTATGAGCTTATGGCCACTTTTTATGAGAAAGTGCATTTTTATGGTTTTTAAGCAGTTTTGCATGTGTCTCTTAAATTTGGATTAAAATCGGTTTATATTGACACTCATTGCACTCGACTTTATGCAGGATGTGTTATTTCCCTATGCCGAGGAAAAGACACAATACGCAAACTAAGGTAATGTTTAGTGAACTATTAAATAAACTCATTATTTCTTGAAAATGGTGAAGTTGCAACTTTAATTTTGTAAATGATTTCATTAATCTATGTTTATGCGTTTGGAAAAGTTTGTTTTGTTCCTGTACGCATTGCACTCATGATATCTTTACCCTTTGGTATATATTTTTTTGCAAGTAATTGAAAAATGTCAGTAGGGCTTGCAGACTTGCAGCAGGGGGTGTTTGGGTTTGGGTTTTGTATGGTTGTTTAATGATAGTACTAAACAACACAAAGAATAACATATATTTCCAGTTAACATCAGTAGTAACATAAAGAGAGGTTTACTGAATTTATTGGCTGCTATATGTTGTCGACTCGATTCAATAGTTTAAAATGATGTGGTTTTTTATTTTTCCATGCAGATTCTATATAAATTTTAAATGGGCCTGATGTGTTTTTTTATTGTTTTCATGCAGACTCAATTTGACTCGCAACAACATATTCTTCCTTCTGATGACGTGGATGACATTGAAAAACACAAAAAAAGGTCGATTTAGAACAAACCTTCCAATTGACATAAGCTTAAGTTCAGTGAGGTTGTGAGATTTCTAGATTGCCTGTGTTTTTCAATGTTTCTTACTCCCTCTAATAATTCTTTATAAGCTTTTAAATTTTATTCTTATAAATAAGGGGACTGTACATCGTGTCCTAAGAAAGTTAAAAGTGATTAAATTATCAATCAAGTTTGCTAACATATAGTGTTATTTTGAATTAAGTTGCAGAATTATATATAGCCTATGAATAATGGATATACAAAAAGGTATTGCAACAATAAGTAATGTAGCAACTGATGTAGTCTTGCATTACATTTTTTTTCCTTTTTCTGACCCAATTGATAAAGTTTCAGTTATGACGGTGTGAGGATTTCTTGATAAAGTTTTAGTTGCAATATTATGTGATAAAAATTTTGTTACGATATTATGTGATAAAGTTTCAGTTATAATATTATGAACTCAAGGTACCCATGCTAAAGAAATTACCCATTTTCTAAAATGGGTCTTTTAAAAACTTTTCTTATTAAGATACAGGTCAATAAGATACGATTTTATGTTCGATTCATGATGTGGCCACTGCAAATAATAAATATTTCTTATAGTGGTTAGTTTGCAATCATGTTAAGGTATTTGCTTTTTGTGTGTGTAGGTTAAGACATTATGTGACAATATGAAAGGGATACAGATGTTTACAAGGAAGTATTAGTTAGTATGGTGGGAATTATTCAAATTCAACTACAAATGTTGTTTACAAAGAAGTATTAGTTCGTATTTGAATGTTTACTACCTTTTGTATGTTAAGAATGTTTGTTTGATATCATCAAGGTTTTGTATACACAATAATATTTTGTAGTTTCGAAAACTCATCCCGTTTCATTTTGTAATTTATCGATTCATGATTAGTTGGTTATATCATTTTGAATCGACATAAACACAACATACACGTAAGATTTACAATGTAGTAAAAAGAAGCTAACCAGCCCATCAGGTGGGTTATGACACTAGTAAACGTATATGACAAAAATAAAATTACATCACATGGCATACTTTTCGGAAATAATAAAAAAATGTAGAGCACGTAGACTAATATTTAGTATAAAGCCGGGTTTACTTTTATTAAACGTTTTATTACGCACGCGAGACAACCTATTCAGTTAATTGAAAATTAAATTTTACTCCAAAGTAAATTAAATAAACAAAGTATGGATTAAAATAATGTCCTAGAATTTATGGGGTATATAATGAGAATATTTAACTACATGGGACATGAAGACGGCTTAAAATTCGAATTTCGGTTCAAGCTTAGCTATGAGCGAAATATTTTTTTTAATCGGGTAAATAATAAAACGAAAACTTTTACTCAAAAGTAAAAATAAAAACGGAGAATGAATTTAAATATTGACCGTAAAATACAAGATGTTACATGTACTTTGATTGAACTTTTCTTAAGCTATCTATAATTACACCATAGTTGAAACCACATGGTTATTTTGCTCTTCTGTCGTTGTGACAGAGAATTCAAACACATGGTTCAGAAGTACTAAAGGCATCACAAGTGATCGTTGATGCTGTTATATGTCTATGCAAAGCATATTGCAACAACACGAAGTCGGATGATAATTGTAGGGCTGAAAAAGATGTACAAAGCAGTGTCAAAGAATCAGACGATGTGGATCATGTTATCAGTGTAGCAAAATGTGTAGATGAAAATTTGGTTGAATTGGGGATCCTTGCGGCTAATATTGGTGGAAATTTAGTGACTCTACTAAATCTATCGTGGAAAGGAGTCGTGACTTTGCTTCAGCTAGGCAAAGGGTTCTTATCACTAAAGCTGAACATATCCGACATTATTCTGTCCCTTATTTCATTGGCTAAATGAGCTTTAAGTTGTGCAGCTCAGATTTGGCCTTCATTGATAGAGCCGATTTCTGCGGCTGAAGCTAAAAGAATATTCATTCCAGTTAAATTTTACTTGATTAATGCTGCGAGGATTATCTCCCACTACCCAACCTAAGCGTTTTTATTTTTCAAAGATATAACTTTGCGAGCTTATTTGATTTGGGTTTATGTTTCATAAGCCTCAATTTTCTAGAATATTTTTCAGACTTGGGGGTGTTTTTTTAGCCTTATATAGCCGGCTCATGGGTTATTTGGTGTTGGGGTTATGTTTCATGATATTAGACAAAGCTTAATATCATGTGATAATAAGCTTATTTTCCAAACTTTCGGCTCATTAGACCAATTGTGCATCTCAGTAGGGCCGAGTATATTGGATTGTTGACCAGACCCAATCGAGAACCGGAACTCGGTCCATGCTTTTCCTTAAGTTCGACCCTCAGTCCGGTAGTTGCGGTTCGGTCTTATGCAATCAGTTCGACCTACTAGGCCAAACGCAAGTTTTGAAAATAATATGCAATAAGTTATTTTTAACTGGTTTTTTATTGGGCCGATTTTGGGTTGAGTTACTTTTGGGCCGGCGGGTTCAAGGAACCGTTTCACGGGGCGGGAGGGGATCCGTTGGATTTGTTTTTCCGTGCTCTTTCCGTCCCGGTATGCTATTGGCTTCAAGTGGGCTTCGCTTGGTCCCCAAAGAAAAAATGTAAACGTGATCGATTCTCAGCCGAAATTCCCCGTTTTCATTCTTTTGTACATACAAGAAAAATGACGAATTTTAAAAGTATTTGAAATATAATCACCCAGCTTTGTTATTTTATTACCTATTTGAGGGATTTTTTGGTCGTGCAAATTTACGCACATCAACGGCTTTGGAACCAACATCTTCATCTACCAAACCTAAAACTGAAGCAGCGTACTTGCAAGAAGAATGATGGGACGATGCGGTTATATGTTTCGAAACATGCAAAAATTCTTGATAATACATTGAAGAAAGTGGTTGCTAGGAAAAATAAAATAATAATTGGTCACGGGGAGCATTCACAAGAAACCACGGGGATCGATTATGAAACACGTAGGAGGGTATTTATGTCATTTCCACCAACTAAAGCAGCAGCAAATAACGGCAGGGACCATTTATGAAATTAACTAGAATTTTTTTTTTTTTTTTTTGACTATATATAAAAAGGGGAGACATAAAAACAATGGAAGAAAGATAGAAGATATGGTGGGTACAGGGTATGTGAAGGCTGGGGTTCAAGAGTTGCATAAGCTTTTAAAAGATGATGATATGTGGATCAAGTCGTTCCCTGAAGGAGGAGGAGGAAGGGATGTTCTTGATGAAGATAAATATCAAAAAGCTTTTCCTGGGAGCAGCAAAAGAAATCGCATCATGAGATCATGGACCACCGAATCATCTCGCGCTGTCGCGTTCATTCCTATGTATCTCTTGGACCTCGCCTATATGATAACAGCTGTACAAACCAATTTCTCTTTTCTTTAATTTCTTCCTTCATTATATTTATCATTTTCCTATATTTATATTACTTCTTCTTCTTCTTCTTTAGTATGCGTGGAGTTTCCTGTTTCCAAACATGGTCGCCACAGACGAAATCGTTAAAGTTTTCTCATTAGATGAAAGCCCACACATGTCCTCCCAAGTGGTAATCATGCTTCACTTTTGCTTTCTAATTCATACATACCTACCTTAATTTGAATGTCCCCAGGTCGTTAAACAGTTGCATGCTGCTTCACCAATGATTGCCACCAGGAAGTTCCTGATATCAGGCTTTTCCATCAGCATCGATGGCCACACCACCACTAGCAACACATGTGGTTCAGTTATTACACTGGTATTACGGATGTTGGTTGAGGGCAACCAGTCATTGCAGGAAAGAGGGCAGCAGGCGATGGAGTCGATCACTGAGGCTATAAATCAGACTGTAGAGAGAGTCAATGGTGGCATTGGAATAAATACAGCGACACATTCTCCTTGAGGTATGTATATTTACTACACGCACGTTAGTGCATGACGTTGTCACATAATTAGATTAGTATTTCCATTGTTTTTTGTTCCACTGTCTGCTTATAATGGTTCTGTACTGTGTGAAAGGGAACTAGAAATACCATTTTTATGTTTGTATGTAATACACACAAAACGCTCATATTTAAGCCTTATGGGATTGGGATAGAAAATACATCGTTTACTTTTCTTAACATTGTTTCTAATCTATCATCTCATGTCATATTTATCAGCCAAAGTGGCTAACTGTTGAGCAAAGTGAATCGGCAAGAAGCCAGAGGAATAGCAAAGTAATCCTGCAAGAAGCTTTCGGCTGCGTTCTTGAACATAAAAAGTATCTAGCACAGTTCTCTTATCGTCCAAATTATCTGATGACTATATATTTTGGGATTAGTTCTTGAATTGCTCAGTAATAGCTTTTTAGGTATTCATTCTGAATGTTAACTTTGTTTAACCTTCTGATAGTTATCTTGCAGCAAGTTGTATATAAATCTTGATATTTTGTATCTGGGATATATACACTTTCATTTGTTTTTTAGTTCAGAGCAATCATGTTTCCAATCCTGTCGTTTACAAATTACGTTAAATATTAATCACAGAGAGGTTTGACAATCACCAAAGGCAGAGAAGATTGAAGTGTGTAAGGCTTTTCACGATGAAGGAGTTTATACTTTGTGGTCGAATTCATAATAACTGAGGAAAAGTTGTTAGTAGTTTTGATCATTTAGGTATTTCCTTTAAAAGAAACACCTTTAAACTCAAAAATAAAACAGTTATTCACTTACATCAACTCCAAATCAACTGATAATGCGGCATCTGGTGGTACAAATCTCAACAGCTCATTGCAACTAGTACATGCAAAAAACACCCAGACGCTGTCATTGCCAATTAGTTGTTAAAAATCTGCCTCTGTGGTAATTAGTTGCTTTCTGTCCATTAGTAACATTAGTTGTGATTGTTATAATTTAAAGGCCGACTTTTATTATTGGCCTCGATATATTAAGCATGAACCAGTATTGTGGAGAACTCGTGAGTTTCTTACCTGAGCAAGCAGTGAAATAGAATAAAACAACAAAGATCCAATCGCTCCATGCTTAAAAAAAGATAATTACGATAAGAAATTAAAACTAGGTAGTGATTTTTAAGTGAGTGATGTTTTAGCTTATTTGGTCGGTTTGTCTCTATGGCTCTATAATGTTAATGAGTTTTTGATTAGATGTTAAAACTAAAAAATGTTGAGCTTTGAGCAGTTTCAAAAGTTTAGTTAACCAATAAGTCGATCAAATTTACAAAATAAGGTTATTTGGACAAGCTCATAAGCAATATTAGATTTGCAATCCAAATGACCAATATAAACTTAAGGGTGTTCCATGAGTTAATCATCAAAGCAAGGACTTGAATACAATTAAAAATACCTAAATACTAATAATCCATACTAGGTACACATTTGGGGATGATTAGACGAAGGGTCAAAAATGTTCACGGGATACCAGAATAGAGAAAACCAGAATAGAGAAAACCTTGTGTGTGTATGTGTTTAAGTAGTAGTGTAGAATCCTAACAAGCCAATTTGACACTAAAAAAATCTCCTAATTAAGGGGTTTGTTTAAGCTTGCGTGGAACGCTAGGGGTGTACATTTGGGGTTGCCAACACAGATCACATGATCGATAAGCTGAAACCTTTAAACGGGAGGTGACCAAGTCCCATTTCGAGATTTTGTGCCGCGTGCACAATATCGTCCCTTCCGTTGGGCAATTCCGTTGCTTTTACGTAAATTCAAAGAAGAACGGTTGGTTTTCCTTTGCCGTTCGGTATAACAAGGACACTGTTATATACGACAAACCCATCGACTCTCTGAAGAGTTGGAATAACAATTTTTTCTGGGTAGATGAGTTCGCGTGTCCTGCCTTGTTTCCGTGGAACTCGGATCTGAACGTCATTAAAGATCCGGCTCCGTTTGCGGATGAATTTAGTCAGCGGAAGTATGACCTTCTCCTTGCCAATCCTGCTCCGTTTCGGAAGTTTCCGGACGAGTTCCTTTGCTGGGTGGGATTGAGTAGACACTATCCTTTGGATGAGGAGACTTATCCCACATTTCTTGATAGCCGGAAGTAGGGTGTGTACTGTTTTCATAATGCCTGTTCTTTGTATGTACTTGTTGTTAAGTTTTTAACTTGTATATTCTTGTTGTGCAGCGATGGACTTTTCTGCTTTCATTCAGGTTATTGACCCACTCAAAGTGAAGATTGGCGAGAGGGAACGTAAGAAGGTGAAGCTAAGATCTTGGAAGCTACTACTGGCCGTATTGTGCCACTCCTTCCCATTGCTCCCTCTCGCCCAGAAGGCGAGCTTGAGGCTATTGTTGACCGCTTGTTTGATGGCTCCGGGAGCGACGATCACGGAGAATCCGCGGAGGGCGGTAATATTGTCTCTGAACAGGTAGAAACAGTAATCGAGGATGCTCCCGTGAAGAAGGTTAGGCGACAGAAGAAGAGGAAAGCTGTTGTCGAGGATGTGTCCGCCGAATATGTTATCGGAAGAACCATCCTCCGAAAAGGGTGAGGGAGGATTATGCTACTCCTAGCGGACCAGGTCATGAAGACCCGGAACCTACTATGCCGAATATGTTATCGGAAGAACCATCCGCCGAATATGTTATCGGAAGTCCCAAGCTGTTCTTGACAGCTTGCTAGCTGATGCTCGGTTGAATGTGGAGATTGGGGTTTCTCCCATTCCTACTATGCCGTTCATAACCTCTTATGTGTCTGTCACACCAGGTCATGAAGACCCGGAACCTACGGATTCCGTTAGCGGATTGAACCTCCAGAATGTTGCAGCATCCGTTTGTTGTTATACCAGACTCCTCTCATCACTCTAGTACACATCCTGCTGACACCGAAGTTGATTCCCATGTCAGGTCTCCGACTGTTTCTGTTCCGGTCATGACGCAAGCTACCACTACTACTACTGTGCTTAACCCTATTGCTGTGGCGCAAGAGAAACCTGTCAGCCCTTCACCTTTTTTGACTGGTTCCCACTCGACTGGCGGGGCTAGTCCGAGTGCTAGGGGTTTTACGGATTTAACTGGTAGTGAGTTCGTGGTTGGTGGTTTCCGTACTGTTGTTAACCCGGATGCGGACCTTCAGAAAGTTTATGTTCCTAAGTGGAACGTGACCAACGGTTCCGGTGTTGATACTGCCACTGATTGTAGGGAGAATGTTGATGAGCTTGCTCCACCGCGCTTTTTTGCCGTTGTTCGTAACATGGAGCATGACCAACTCTTCATTGAGTTCAATATTGGCACTGCTCGTCAAGTTTGCTTAAGTGTTGAGGTCAGGACGCGTGCTGAGTTTAACATCAGAGAGAGAAGGAGATTGTCTGCTAAGTGTAAAGAGCAAGAGAGTTTGTTGGTCCAAACAAATGAAGAGAATGCCAGTCTGAAGGAGCAGTTATTGTTGAAGGAAGCAGAAGCTATCCGCCTTCGCGGCCAAGCTTATGCTTTTGAGGCTATGGAGAAATCTCTCCGAGAAGAGGTGAAGTTGCTAAGGGAGCGGTCCCTTGCTCTTGAGAAGAAGCGAGACTCCTTTGTGGCAGCATCCCAGGCTGTGGTTGCGGACAAGGAGTGTGAGGTTGCCACTCTAAATTCCACCATTACTTCCGTCCAAGGCCGGAATGATGTTCTCTTGGATCAGGTATTCTATTAACTTTCCCTTCCGTTTTATGCTTGTTATGCATGCGTTTTTTTTAAACTTTGTTTTTTGTTTCACAGGTGCACCAGTTGGAATCCTCTTGCTCTAATCTCCGCAAGGAGATTACTGGTTATGAGAATTTGCAAGAGACTATTGAGGCATTTTAGGATGAGCAGGTGAAGATGATGGAAGAGAAACTGGCAAAGGTAGATGCGGATCTGGTTGCGGCCGTGCTTCATTTAGAGGAGACATTTTGCCATCACCTTCTAACTGCTGTTGCTAGCCGGAGGTGGCTTCTGGATCACGGCATGAAGCTCGTTGTCGTGAAGTGCCTGAATTCCCCTGAGTATCTTTCTGCTCTTGGGACATTTGTTGGCCGGCCATATCAAAAGAAAAGCAATCCGGCCTGGCCGCTGGCATTGTTCACGGAAGAGAGGGCAGGAACCTGGAAGACGTTCTGCCTACAATCCTTCTGCCGACGCAGATTATGATGCTGCCATGCAGCAATTCCGTGATGTGAGCTTCTCCCTCCTTTTGGAACTGAAGTCTCGCAAAGATGCAAGTATTGAGGAGGTGATGGATATCCTTCGCCTGGAAGGTTCTCTCGCTGAGTTACTTGGCATGGGTGATTTACAGCCAAGTGTTGATCAACTTATGGTTCCTATCTATCACCCTGAGGACCCGGTTGCTGTCGGATCTACTTCTTTATCATTCTCTTTAGATGTTTTGAATCAGCGAGTTGAGAGGATTAGAGGGAACCTTGCGGCTAACCGCTCAGCCCTCCTTGGCGTCTTTTCTCCACTGACAGATCCTTTGTCCTCCATAGTTTTGACTGGTGGGGAGGCGGTTCCAGAGAACATTCCAGCAGTTCCGGAGAATGTGTCCGAGCCTGCTTCCACTACTACCACCTTGCGTACTACTCTTGCTATGCCAAGCTCTACTACACCCCTTTTCGTAGAGGATTATGATATCTCGGATACGGATGTTGCTTATGGTAGTATGGTATGTCATCCGGACTTTGAGAGGGAAGCTGCTGATGCTATCCTGTGATTTCCCATGCCTTGATACTTAGTATTTTTTTGCTTCTTCCACTGACGAAATACCGCGGCCGTATGTGTGGAAAATCAAAAGACCAATCTTCCTAAAAAACAGTATGTATATGATGACGTATAATAGGCATACCAGGCCTCTGGGCCTGGGCCGTATTATCACATGGGCCTCTAAGCCCAACTTAATAAATAACGAACCGAGAATAAGCTTGGCCGCGGTCCGGATAAAGCAAGACAGACGTGGACCCTTAACAACTACTTTCGCCAGGGCCCTTGTGACCACGGAAGATGGTTCACGGCCCGCAAGACACGATTACAGCGAAACCTTGCTTGACAAGGGTCTCACTCTGGCAACTAACGAACTAAGCGAAATATTAGAAAACCCTAATATTTCCCCACCTATAAAAGGAATGCTCTAACATTGTGAACAATATGATTTTCTCACTCATACCAACACACACACATATTTCTCCTAATACGTTTACTTACTCTTACGTCGGAGTCTAATCTTGGGGTCCGCCCCACGGTAAGACTAACGGTTTACCTTCATTTGTGCAGGAAATCATCTTCTTCTCTTGCTCTAGTACAAGATCTATTACTCAAATCACTTGACGGCCCGGTCCAGCAAGGGATTTGTGCCCAACTCACAACCCGACACATATTTTGTACTAACAAGTGCGCCATCCGTGGGACCAGAATACAACTATGTTTCCTAAAATACTTACCAGGAGCACTCATGAATAGCAAACCCCAACTGTTCTCATGTCCACCGTGAGGAATACTAGGGGAAAAAACCAAGTTCTGCAAGGTCCCGAAGAACCTACACCCGATGCGGTCCTAGGGGAACTGTGCGACAAGAACTATCACCAGATCTTACCGCTCATAGCCGAAAAGATGCAGCAAGAAAAGGAGCAGCAAGATCGACTGGAAGCGGTAAGATCACACTTGGTCTACGGAAATGGATCCAAGAGAATTCCACGGAATCGTGAGCAGTCATATTGTTCCGAGTCAAAGACACCAAACACTAAGGTGGAGCCAAGGAAAAGGCACGGGCATCATATAAACATGAAAAGGCACCCACGTAGCCCATCACCAGACACCAGTGTATTCAAAAGGCTCAAGATATTCAGATCCCCTTCCCTAAGGCGCAAGCCACAGAAGGAGGGAACCGTCTTCAGAAGATTGGGAGGAAAAGAGCAAAGCATGTCTGTACACTCAGACAGCCGTCGCCAAAGTTCCCGTTCAAAGGGAGTTGGGGAGTCCCCAAGGAGACATTACTATAAAGAGACGTCGTCTCGAGGAACTAATGACTACTCATATAACGATGAAAGCAGGGGAGGTCACTGGAAATCAAAATCAACAAGGCATAGGTCCAGCACCTATGACGATGACCTCTCTTAGCCATGGGTATGCGAGGAAAAAGATTTCTTCACACCTCGGATCCGGCATTTTGATTTCCCAAAGACGAGAATGCCTAGCCATGTCAAGACATATGACGGAAGTGGAGATCTAGAAGATCACTCAAAGCTCTTCCAATCCGCCACAAAAACGGAATGTTGGGCGATGCCGACATGGTGTCACATGTTCAACTCAACGCTTACTGGAAATGCTAGGGTTTGGTTCGACAAACTTCCAAAAGAGTCCGTAGATAGTTACGAAGACTTAAGAGCAGCGTTTAGAGAAAACTATCTCCAACAGACGCAGCACATCAAAGATTCATGATTTGCAGTCGTCGTAGGACTTCTACACAAGAAGTTTTACAACTCCCTAGGCAGTGCACCTAATCATTGTAGTGTAGTATAGGCAAGACTCGGGGTTGTTTATCGTTCACTCGAGGAATAGGTTGGGAAGGCTTGATCACAGTCTAACAGAATTCTAAGGGTTGAAGGAAGATTCTTTTTGTGTTTTTATATTTTATGAAAGTAGGTAAAATCATATATTGGAGAGAGTGGTTTAGTTTTAGCTAATTAAACTAAATAATAATCTAAACCAAAGGTGATAACAATGGGATAAAAGATTGTGCCTATTTAATGATGTATTACTCCCTAGATTGCTTCTCCTAATATTGTTGCCTTGTCACACTTGTGATGATCTATGTAGGTATTTCCTAAAGTATGGACAAATTACATGAAAACGCCGTCTACACAATTCGCTCTTAGGGCAACGCACAAGTAAGGCAGTATGAAGACTATTACAAGGCCCCTATGATACATATTGAATGCATGTGAAATAACCTTAGAGGGATCAACCGAAATAGGGTAAGGTAGTATGAAGACTGTTACCACCGGTATCCTTTCTACACAATCACGTTTCCCTAGACATATCAACAACAATTATAGACAAAAAGCTAGTTTTCTAGAGCCTAACGTGCACATCCATCACAAGAAGCAACATCACTAAGATCTACATTCTAGGTTTCATACAATCATAAATAAACACAATAATAGGTTTAGCCTAGCATGTTAAGAATAAAGCAAGAATAATAAATCACACAACACATAGACATATTGGATGATAAAGTAAATCTTACTTGATTAAAACATGAATTGGAAGACTTACAATAGGGTTTTTAAGCCCTAAAATCGTCTTCTATAGCTGCTAAACAAACTAGGGTTCGTACCCTCTTTTTATTCTAAAGTTACACACTCAAACCCTAAATTTGGGTTTGTATATATAAGAAATTTTCAGTGACGGCGTTGCGTTTTAGTCGTGACGCCGTCATGAATGTGAATCTTCTAGATCTACGTTTGAGTCAGTGCGGGCTGGCGCCATCTTGAAATGTGTGACGCCGTCACTAGATGAAGTGTGACGGTATCGTGTATGATGTGTGACACCGTCTCCAGGCTCTGTGAGCACAAATCTTCAAGAGTCTTGGTGCTGGTTCGTAGTCTCGTCCGTTTCTTCTCTAAATAAGCCCAAGTCACGTGTAATTCGTCCAAATGTCATCCAAATGAGAAATACCAGAAAAGGAACAATTAAGTACCTATTTTGGGAATAAATACATGATATTGGGGGTTAAATGGCTCCGAAAAAGTGTATAAAATGACACTTCATCAAATACCCCTACACTTAGGATTTGCTTGTCCTCAAACAAATGGGCTTTTCTATCTAGACAATAACAATATGAGAGGTCATTTTACCTACTCTTCAAAAATATTCTACATCACAACCTTCTAGACCTCGTAATTAAAAGCACGAAAAATATATACTAGCACCTCACATAAGTGTTTGGGATTCTCTCTTTCTCTCGGGTGTATAATGAATTATAACATATGGGGGAAACGGGAAATTCAACACTCATTACCTATCATAGCATATAAATTACCATAGGCTTGGTAAAGGATCAAACCTCCACCGCTAGACGCAAGTATTATTCATTACTATCTAAGAGGACTTTTAAAGGGTTGTGGGGTGTAGGTGTAAGATAACATATAATGAAAACAGAAACGGATGGGATACATTTGGGTGGCTTTGGGTGAATTTGGAGTGGAAAGGTTAGCTAATTATTTACACGAATACACGCTGGTTTGGTTGCTAAGCCAAGACTGAGACGAAGATGTACAAACTCTACAAAACTCTACATCAATCTCTTTTTTTTCTCTTTTTTTTTGATAACATAATACAACATGAGGGTTTATAACACGTACCCCTACACTTGAGCTTTTACATGCTCGATATATACAATCTAACTAATGACTCAATTTGAGGTGGATCAAAATAACACGGAGATCATTTGACAAACACATAGATATGAAAACACTTAACCAAAAATCACAAAAACACTCCCTTTTCCTTCCTTATAGCCCACGGCTACAAACACACTCTTTACATAATCCATACAAAATTTTCTTCAACCCATACACACTTATACACATCCATCCTAAGATATTCTAACGTATTTCCAAGCATTGACTAAGCATTTTCAAGTATTAATCAAGTGAAAGGAAGCTAGGGTTTTTAAAAGAAAACTAGGGTTTTCTAAGCTTGTTAACTTTGGGTTGATAGCTAAACAAGGGTTTAGCTATTGTTTTCTATCATACTTCATCTCATATAAGGTTATCTAAAACTCTCATTATTTCATAAATATGATTTTATGTGTATATATGATAATATGTAGTGAAATCACCATTTAGGGCTTTTTAATCACGTAAAAGAGTTTTTACTTGTGGATAGCATTTTGTACCCTTATTCATGCTTTATATGTTGGTAAATATCATGGAATAATGAATCTATAAGTATGACATCATATTGGTTTAAGTGTAAAATGTTCATACATAAATTGTAAGTAAAGGTTTACTTAAGGATTTCATGATTTAATGTGATGTTATTGATTGTTTACTTGGACTCAAGGACAAAAATATGAACTATGGATTATATTTTATGTATAATATAGTATATTAAGAGTATGGGAAAAACTTGTGATAAATGACAAGGTTGAATAGTATAAAAACTAAGTTTACATATGGATTCAATATAGACATCCAAACTTTTTGTTTAAACTCAACTACAACCTGTCCATTTTATATTTTTATAAAATAGTACAACTCATGAAGATTCCGAAAAGGTAAGAAACTTGTCAAACGGATAAATAACGAAAAAGTTACGCTAAAAACAAGTTATATGATAAATAAACGGACTTATAAAAGAATTTTTATAAAAATTAATCAAACAACAAGTTTGGTATTTTTAACAAATTATACATATTTTTAGGATTCCAAAATGATAAGA
>BQNB010034828.1:4818-26436 GCA_026074375.1 Tanacetum coccineum
AGCAAGGCAAGGCCTAGAAGGTTCATTGAGAGGCTATATAAAGCACTCACCTCTCACACACACGGAAGAATCCTCTTTTCCCGTTTTAGAGTAGTAGCTTTTAGTTTTAGTTTAATTTTCATTTTTAGCTTAAGTAATTTCCCTTCAGCTTTTGTAACTTTCTTTTAGTATTGTAATCAAGCTTTTATCAATGAAATTCAGTTTTTGTCATAAGCTCTTTTAATTTCACTCATAAGCTCTCACTTTTCTTCAAATATTAAGCTACTATTCCATAAGCTACTCTCAAGCTCATTCAAGTCTATAAGCTTAAATTTGAGCTTAGTAAGTCAATTAATTCTACTTAAACCTTAAAACTAGTTAATTACCTTAACTTTGGATTATTAAGCTTTTGGAAGGGGAGCTAACCATGGATGAGCTCCCATGGACTTATACTAGCTTATCCAATAGGATAAGCTAGAGCTTGTAGCTGCTTATTTTTGTGCTTCTGTTTAGCTGAAGCTTGGTAAGTTCTCATTTAATTTCATTGTTCTTAAATTTTAGCTTAAAATTGCTTAATAGTGTAGATTGCTTAATTGCTTATGTGTTCTTATATCTGCTTATCCAGTTGCTTATCTGTGTCTTATTTGCTTATTAGTCATAGTTTTAGTCTGTTTTTAGCTTAGTTGTTATAGATCTTTAGTATTTCATTATCTGTCATAAAAAATCATAAAAACCAAAAAAAAATTAGTTAGCATAATTAATTAGATCTTTGTTTAAGCTGTTTTGATTGTTAGTTTATGTTTGTTAGAGTTAATATAAGCTGTTGATCATCTAATATTCAGGACTTGTTAAGTGGATTTCAAGTTTATAAGCCTAAGTCAATTCTGTCATAAGGTTAAGGAGTGTTTGGAATTAGCTAATTTGACCTCTAAAAGTCAATGACAATTTGTGTTTTTATTTTAGTCAGCTAAGTTTTCATAAATGATTTAGTTTTGAGCAAGTTCTTAGGATTAGTTTGGATTTAAATTCATTTTGAGGCTTATTCTTAAGCTCCTGCACCAGGGTACCTTTTCTACTTATGTTTGCTTGTGAAAATTTGATCCAAGCCTTCCTAGGCTTGGATTTGGTTTGCTAAGTGTTTGTGCACTCTATTTGAGTGTGATAAATGCAGTAGTAACCACAAGGTTACCTGCATTTTAGTTTTAACCTTTTGACCATTTGTGCATCAGTAGGAACCACTGCAGTTTAACTGCAGTGGCTTTTAATCCATTTTTAAGATAGTTTAAATAGAATTTAGCTTTTAAAATTAAGTAGGATCTTAGGTTACATATAGTTAAAGTTAGATAATCACTTGTTCTTAAATTTCCAGCTCATTTCCTAGATTAAATTTGCTTTTCAAAGTCACTATAAAAGCCAAAAAGCCAAAAATAAGTAGTATAGATAACTTTTTCAGTAGGGCTTAATTTAGTTACTTATTTGAAAAACTGAATAGTAGGGTTTCATTAGGATTCATTAGTTAGCTTATCTTCAAAAGATTAGCTTCTGTCTTGGCTTATTGAGTATTAGAGTTTTTCTTAAATTTGAGCTTTTTGAGTTTGTTCATGAGTTAGCTGTTTTAATCCTCAAATTCAGTTGGCATTTAGTGTTTCTTAGTTATCTAGCTTGTTAGAATAAGCTTCCTTACATCTTAAGGATCCTAAATCAGTTTTTGTTTTTACATATGAGCTTATATTGAAGATTGTGCAAGCTTTTTAGTGTAGTTAAGCAAAAGTGAGCTCAAAAGCTCACTTACTGTAGACAGTTTTTCAAAAGCTCTTTTTGAGCTGAATTTTGAGTTTAAGCTTAAGCTCCATTTATTAAAAGTACTTAAAATTGTGTCCTTTATAAGTTCCAGCTTTTAGTTTTAGTTAAAAGTGAAAATAAAAAAAGTGCAAAAAGGGGTGTTTGCCAACTTCGAACCCAAGACCTCTCACTCACAAACCCAACGTGTTAACCAATATGCTACAATAGCTCATCCAAACATTTCTCCCCTCATTAAATAATTACCCTCTTTTTCATTTCTTTGTTCTTATATAAGCCGTAGCTGAATTAGCTTATTATAGGGCTTATTTGTTAAGCTGTGAGCTTCTTCTTATTTTTCCTTTGATCTTTATAACTTTTTAGATTTTCCCTGAATTTTTGGCATTTTTCCATTTAGTAGATTATTTTTAATCATTTTTCTAAGGTTTTAATTTTCGAAAAATCATAAAAAATAGAAAAAAGTTTCAGAAAAATACAAAAAAATAGTTTTTAGTATTAGAATAAATACTTTTAGGTTTACATTCAGAAAAATCATTTTCAACACTTTTAGATTTTAATTTTCATTTTTAAGCCTTTATTTTTAATTTTAAAAATAGGATTTTAATTTTAAAAATAGTTAAAAATAGTTTTCTGAGTTTTTAAGTTACTTTAGACTTTTCTAAGTTTAAAAATCATTTTTCTAAATTTTTAGGACTTAATTTGCTATTTTTTAGGATTTAATTAGATTAAAATAGTTTTTAATTCATAATAAATTCAAAAATAATCAAAAAAATATTTTTCTTTTTCCTAAAATTTTCTTTTGTCCTATTTTAGGTTTAGAAATTTAGTTTGCATTTTTAGGAGTTAATTTTAGTGTATTTGCTTATTTGTCGCGTTTTATTTGCTCCCGTTAATTAGTTTAAGTGTTTAATTACTTTTAATTGTTCATTTTAATTGTTGCTTTTATTTAGTAGTTATAGATACTCAAAAATATCTTTTCTCTCATTCAAATCATAATCCAAGCTAAAGCAAGGTTTCAATTTCACAAGTCGTTGGGGAAACGACCCGGGTGATCATTCTTCCCGGTTAAATATACGTATTATATATTATATATATCTTTTAGAGTGAGCTTTTCTTAAGGGAGACTTTAGGAAAGTTCTTAATTGCTCTTTTGGAATATTATTATATATTTTATAGTATATAAAAACTACTATCAGTTTTTGGCGCCGTTGCCGGGGACTTGTGTTAAAGATTCCTTCGTTTACGTTTGTTGATTTTGATTTGAAGATCCTTTCGTTTACGAAAGTTATAATTTTGTTATAAAAATCAAAAACCAAAAAAAAAATTAAAATATAAAAAGTAAAAAATATTTTCTTTTTCTTTTTAGTATAGTTATCATATAAAAAAAATCAAAAATATAAAAAATTGTCTTTAAAAAAGAAATAAAATACACAAAGTTGGTAAAAGAACACCAACATATAATACCTTCAATTGAGGTATTATCACTAAAACTAAGTTCGGTGAACTTGAAAGTTCCCAAATCGAACAAATGATCATATAAACCTTGTTATTTGAGCACTTAGAAATACGCTCTCACCTTAAGAAGAAATTTTTAAGAGTTACCGTGAAGTAAGTTGATTATTTGGTTTTAAGTTGTCTTCCGTGTATCCGTTTAAAATAGATTGTTTAAAAAATTCAAAAATCCAAAAAAAATTAGTGTAATTTTTGTTTTCTTTTTAATTTCTTTTCTCTATTTTTAGTGCATGCGCACTCAAGCTCGTAATCGAAATCGTCAACAACAACAAATAACACCGGTTATTGTTGAGGAACCCGAGATTCCAATGGCTGACAATCGTATCATGGCTCAAATGCTCTAAGCACCCACCGAGGGTTACGAGGATGCAATTGTAATTTCCGAAATCAATGCTAACTTTGAGTTAAAGCATGGTTTGATCAATCTTGTTCAGTACAAACAGTTTTCCGGACATGATAAAGAGGATCCACATGCTCACATCCGTTATTTCAATAAGATTACTTCAACAATGAGATTCCCGGACGTCCCGAGCACGTCAATTAAGCTTATGCTTTTTCCGTTTTCTCTTGAAGGTTCAGCCCAGATTTGGCTAGAAAAAGAACCTCCTCGATCGATTTTGACATGGGGAAGATTTGTTTCCAAATCATTAATAATTCTTTCCTCCTTAAAAAAGACAATCTTCGTAACGAAATCACGAGATTTCAACAAAGATTTGACGAATCATTTTTGAGGCTTTGGGATCGATTAATCTGTCCTTTCTTCGAGCATCGCCCACACCACGGATTTTCAGAAACTACATCAGTTGATACATTTTACTAATGCTTTTGAATGCTAATGATCAAGGGGACTCATGAATTTGGCTGCTGGTGGAAATTTTTGGATAAGATGCTCGTGAATGCTTGAGAACTTATCAAAAGTACATCCAAGGCCGACTAATTCACTAAACAAGGCCAGTCGTTGCCAAAGTGAGTTCAAATTCATCTACTCCAGGAATTTCACCAGATGTTGCTGCTCTTACAACCGAAAGTTTGAATTTTTATGAACTTAATAATTGGATGAGGACTATGTATTCGACAAACAAAAAGTCAAGCTCCCGGATCCGTTTTAAAACGCGGTCAAGCAGAGTTGGTGTAACTTGTGGAGGTGTCATTTCATATAAAAATTATCCAGCCACTGATTAATTCAAATTTTTCTTGCTATAGTGAATACTTGAATTACAGTTTTTTTGAGTTGTAAGTTTATTTTCGATGTATCTTTTTAAGGCTTTTTTGATAATTTTTATTTCTTTTTTTTTTTTATGGAAGTTTTATATATTGATTTGGCCTTATTCATTTATTGTTTGTTTTTAATTTGTTAGTTTTTGTGTTTTTTTTTTTGATTGACCAAATGGTTTGAATATTTTTTTAGTTTGTCTGTTTTTTTTTTTGATTTGTCTGGTTAAAAATGAATTTGAGTGGCTTTTAGTTTAAATTGGGTTCTTTTAGGATTTTTTTTATTGTGTAATGACTTATTGTACTGTTGAGATTAATTTTTTTACAGAGTCATGAAAAATTTCCTATATATAGGTAGATTTTAAGATTCTTTTATTTTAATTTTAATTTGGTGGTGTAAATGATACTCTATTTAATTTTGGATAATTGTGATTAGATGATTTGGTGGAGATCTTTATTATTTAATTAGTTGTTAAGTTTTTTATAATTTTTGGTGATGAGGGATGACTTTTGATTTGTTTATTTTTGATGGGATTGGTTATATTGAAATTTATTTGTGTTGATGTGACTTTTGTGATTGTTAATTAGGATATATATGGATTTTTTTCTTTGTTACGACGAGATGACTTATTATGTTTTTGTGGCCTACTTTTATGTGATGATTATTTCTATATATGAGATTTAATGTTTTTTATATGAATGTTTTTTTTGGGGGATATTTTGAAAATGATGAAATTTTTAGGATGTCGATTGATTTAACGATAGATGATTTTAGATATAACAGTGGATAAAGATTCTTTTATCGTAATTATGGATGGATTTATTAGTAATATTTATTTATGTGGTTACATTGAATATTTATTTATTTAATATTTTAATTTTAGTTTGTTTTTTTTGCTACTTAGATAGTAACATTTATTTTAGATTGAATCATTTTAGTATTTTATGGATTATTTTGAATTTTTACATTATTGTGTTCTAATTTACAGAGTGTTTCTGATATATTTTGATCTGGCTTTAATCGATAATCATTATTTTACTTTATGTTGGATGGGTTTGGGAGACCATATTTATATATTTTTTAGTTGTTAATAATTTTTAAGGATTCATTTATTACTGCTATTTTTTTGTTTTTGATGTTTTATTTATGATGTTCATTTTTGATTAATGTTTTTATAAGTGTTAAGTATTATTTTAGTTTATAAGATTATTCTTGAGCTGTTTTTTTTATTTTTTGAAGCAATTTGTGGGATTTTACTACTTACTTTATTAACTTTTTTTATCGAATGATTTTGTTGGGGAGATGAATTGGCATTTTTGATGATTTTTCTTAGATTATATGGATAATGGATTAGATTGTCTATGATAGTTTAGTCTAAGAGACTTTTCAGTTTCTTGGTTCAGGATTTTATTTTTTTAAATATATTTGAGTTTATATTTTTGTGAATTTTTTTCTAATTTTGATTTTTTATTTGTTCGTTGTAAATGTTTTATGTCTAACTTTTTTAATTCTATGTTTAGTATTTTTTATTTTTCTTTTCTTTGATTATGACTTTCCGTATGATAATGTTGTGTTTATTTCGATTTTATGTAAAACTAATGTTTTATCTGATTATTATTCTTTTGTATCTATGACTTTTATTAAATTTTTTTATATTGTTTTTTCAGAGATTTTGTATGATTCTAGGATTCTTTAATTCATGATCTGGTTAGAGCTATTTGACCTTACATATATTAATTTAGTTAATGTTTTAAGACGTTTACTATTTTTATAGTTATGAATTGGGGATATTTATTGTTTTGTTCAGGATGTTTAGTGGGATTAATTGTTCGATAGTTCTGACTTATAGATTTTTTACTTATTTTAGTATGTTATGTTTATATGCTATGTTATAAGGGAGAATTGTATTTGGTATAATTGATTAATTGATTGGATGTGGATGGCTTAGTTTTATGTGGGATTATGATGTACCTTTATTTTTTATATTAGTTTTATTGGGAGTAGGATTGGGAGATTATTAATATTGAATGATTTCGGGATTTTATAACATATCTTATTTTGAATATATTTATTTGATGATATTGGATATTCTTTTTTTATTTATTTCTTTGATAATGTCTAAATGGATATTTTATGTACATTTTTATCCTATTTTTCGTGGATAAATTATAGTGATATAATGGTTGGATTAAATTTTTTTTGATTTATTTGTACTTTTTTATTTGTTTATTCGATTTGAATTTTGTTAATGAAAGTATTTTGATTCGAATTTTTTATTCTAATTAAACACGGCTATTTGTTTATCAAGTTTTTGTTTGGGAAGACTTTTTAGATTTTGGCCCCATGCTTTATTTGTTAGTTAGATTTTTGATATTTATTTATATTATTTAGTTTTTTATTTGAGAATTTTCATAACTTAAATCGAATGTATTTGATATTGGAATCGTTTGATTTTGATTATATTTTTTCTATTTATTGGATGTTTTATTTGCTTGGTTATTGATTTTTTTTATGATATTTGTGGATTTACGAAGAAATAATGGTTTGATTTTTGTATAAATTTTTTTATCGTATTTTGTTATTTTTGATATTTCATGTTTTGTGAATTTATTAATTATATTGACTTTTAGGATTGTATGAAGTAAATGATTCGTCTATTTATGATCAGAATAATTATTATTGGTTGGGAAATTTATGGGAAATTACTTACTTCTTTCTGAATATGTGTTCAATATATTTCTTTGATTTAAATTAAGTCTTATATATCTGGATTCTTTTTAACTGAAGGTAGTCTTTTCTTATACTGATTCTCTAGTATTAAATTGTTTTTTGGAGTTTCTAATTAAAATGTATTGTAAATGATATACTGGTATTGGGGGGTTTGTTTGAATTCGTAAGATTGTCATACATATCTATTTTTTAAATTAATGATTGTTTACTTAGTTTTACTTATGTTTTTTCAAGTATGGATAATATATAATTTGAAAGATTGATTAAGATCATATATCTTAGCCGAAATGATTGTTACCTTATTAATAAATCTATTCATTATTGGATATAGTTATGGATTCAGAACCATGTCTTATTTATATGGATATTTTATTGTACTTCTTTTTGGTATTTGGCAATTATGTTTTGCGAAATATTTGTAAGTTTTTGAATGGTGTAATAGTTTATGAATTCTTTTATTTTAGTCTGTTTTTTTTTTAATATTTTGATTTTTTATTCGTTTTTGTTTTTTTGATTTGTATAGTGTTATTTTATTAATTTGGTGTTTCCTCTTCCTTATTTGATGCTAGTAGATTATATTGTTATTGTGAATTAATTCTTGATTATTTTGGATAGAATCCCTTACTTTTTATCTTTTTTCTCGATTTTAAAAATTTTCTTTCAATTGTTGAAATTTCGAAATTACTTTAATTAATTATGTATACTTTATTATTCTTATTTTTTTTTTGTTGCAAAAGTTTTAATTTTTTCGTCGTTTTATTTTTTAATTATATTTAAATTGTGAAAGTTTTGCGTGTATTATTGTATTTTTAATTTTTTGTTTTTTTATGTGATATTGTATGGTTATTCAATTATTCCTATGAGTTTCGTGAGTTGTTGTTCTCGTATTGTTGGGGAATAATTAACTGACCTTTGCTATTGTGTTTTTATTACATTTTTCGTTTGTTTCTTATTAACGAGTGAAAGTTTGTTATCTTTTATGTTTTCGTGCTTTAGCTTTTGGTTTCTTAATTTGGATGGATGTCGAGATTTTTTTTCGTGGGGATGGATCATTAAGTGAATTGATCACTTGTAAGAAGGACGACAATATTTTTTGTTACTTTCAATTGTGGTTTTCTTATTTTTTTTATTTATTTTATTGATTTAATTGTTTTTTTTATATTGTAATGTAGTTTTTTATTTAATTATCTCTGTTAGTCTTATTATAGATAGATTTTGTCTCATTTGAATGATTGGTTATTTCAATATTTTGTGTCGATATTTTTATTAGAAACTTTTTATTAATTATTATTTTATATTTTGATTTTTCTTCTTCTTGATTTATGTTTCATTTAGCTTGGTTCGATTAGTGGCTTGAGCATTCTCTTTTACTTTAGGGAGTTATTTTAGAGATGTGAAAGGACAATATTGATATTGGGCAATGTTTATCAAGACAAACATTCTTAGTGTAGTTTCACAAGCTTGCTGCAGTCCAATTTTAATCAGGGGAATACCAATCCTAGACTCGATGGTTTCAAACCAAATCCGACCTCCTGGTTTTCCTCCGATTCAAAACAATCAAAACCGTTTCAATCCAAATCAAGGAAATAATTTCAACCAAAATCGAGGAACCAATTTCAATCAAAACCGTAACTTCAACCAAGGGCAAGTTTACCAACCTCCAACGATTCAACCACCAGTTTATCAAGCTCCTCCTCAAAAAATGCAAGGTGTTTCAAAAACTGATTTTGAGAATTATGTCAAGGCTAATGATGCTGTGTTACGGAATATGCAAAATCAAGGCTAGGGTTTACAAAACCAGATGACAAATTTAACGGAAATGCTTTCTAAGTTCATAACTTCCAACACCGCTTCGTCTTCGAATTCAGGAATTCTTCCAAGTCAAACCGTAACTAACCCTCATGAGCATGTTAATGTTATCACCACACGAAGTGGTAAGACTTGTGAAGGACCTTCGACTCCTCTTCCTACACCCGTTGTTTCTACTCCTCTAAAGGAACCTGAACAAAACCTAGAGACGTCAAAGGACAAAGTGCAAAAACCAAGTTTAGAAAGTATCGCACAAGTCCCACCTCTAAAGGAAGAAGATTCCATTTTCATTGAAATTCTAAAACCAAAGGCTAAGAAAACTATTCAAGAACCAAATTCTCTAGAGCCTAGTTCGTATCAACCTAAACTTCCATATCCCGAGAGGATGAAAGTGAGAGAGAACGATAAACCAAGTGCTCAACATAGCCGGTTTTTGAAGATGTTTAAACAAACTCGTCTTAGGATTGGATTGAAAGATGCTCTGTCGAAAAATGCCGAAATTCAACAAATGTTAAGCTCGTTGCTAAGAACAAAGATGCATGTTATAATTTTGTGCTTTCAAAGCTCGAGGAAATCGCCATTACAATCGTGAATGCTGAATGTTCCACAATCATCATGAACAAAGTTCCCGAGAAACTCGAAGATCCGAGAAAATTTCTTATTCCATGTACTTTACAAGAACTCGATAGGATTAGTACTTTAGCCGATTCCGGAGCTAGCATAGATCTTTTACCTCATTCTATCTACAAGCAACTTGGGCTTGAAGCTTTGACTCCTACTCGAATGACACTCGAGCTTGCTAATCGTTCGATTACGCACCCAATGGGTATAGCCGAGGATGTTGTAGTTAGAGTTGATGGTTTCACTTTTCTTGCCGATTTTGTTGTGGTTAATTTTGAACCTGACCCGAGAGTGCCTATTATTTTAGGGAGACCTTTCCTTCGCACTGCAAAAGCTCTCATTGATCTATACGAGGAAAAATTAACATTAAGAGTAGGAAGCGATGAACTTGTCTTTTATGCTGAAAAATCTGAGAAAAGCAAGAATAAGCAATTTGCTCACGCTATTTCTGTCATTGATTTTTCGAAAGATGAGCCATTTAGTGGCAGTACCACTAATCATTCCGATACTCTTCCTCCTAGTTCTTCTCCGGTGAAGACTAGTGATAATCTTGAGGAGTTCGCCGATGAACTCACTCCTCTTAAAAAAGATGTTCATTTTCAAGTTTACTCAAACCCTCTTTTTGAATTTGATGATAACTTCACCTCTAGCAACGTAAATCCTCTCTTTAACGAGATGGATGTAGATGTTGAAAACAAGAACTCCAATGTTTCAGATTCTGATGAGCCAGTTTTACTTAACACACCTTTGTCCAATAAGGATGAGTGTTTCGCTCCAGAAGACGATATTGATGAGATCGATGCTTTTCTAGCCATGGAAGTTTCTTCTAATTTTGAGGAAGGTTATTTCGATTCAGAAGGAGACGTAACTTTTCTTGATAATCTGCTTAGTGATGATACTACCCATAATCTCGCTCCCGAAGTGATTTCCGATCATGAACTAGAACAAAATGAATCTTCGATTACTTTTTCTCCAAAGAGTGATCCTCTTCACCATGAGTTCGCCGGTAAACTTTTGACACTTCCTTCAAGGAATGATCATGAACATGAGGATTATCTTAGTCGTATGACTTTGCTTTGTGAGATTTCAACTTCCTGGTCACATGAAAATGTTCATGCTAATCAAAGTTCAAATAGTGAGTCTCTTCCCGTATCTCCTATTCCCGTTGAGGATAGCGAACCCGTTCAAGAAGAGATCGATATTTTCCTTGTTCCAGATGATTTAATTCCACCAGGTGTTGAGAATGATGATTCCGAAGATGAAGATAATGAGTGCCCTAACCTTGACCATCGAGATGATCCGTCAATTCCTCGTCCTCCACCGGATGTTGAGAAATGTCTTGAACGACAAAGTATTCAACCCAGGTATACTAGGTTATCATGCCATTCATGATAAAAATCTTGTAACATTGGAGAAGAATTTAAGAGAGAACATTTCCTCCGGAAACACATCTTAATTCTCAAAGAACACGTGATTTGAGTTAGTTCGAAACATCCCTCCCCCTCCCGCCCCACTCTCCGCCCCACCACACCCCCCCCCACCCTCTCCCTCCCCCACGTCTGCCTCATTCCACCCCGCCCCAATCACACGGCTCTCGCCGGATCCGTCGCGCCGCGGGGGGGGTGTCGCCGGGCGCGGTGCGTGCGGGGGGGCTGTTGTTGGAGTCTTGGGGGGATTGGTTGATTATGAGGTCACATTCATGGGTTGCTGTAGTCTTAAAAGAGGCATCATGTGCTTTATCTCGATGCATGGTAAGGTATTATTTTCTGATAGGGGACATGACAGCCTAAAAGGGAGGTATTCTCAGTGCAAACATACAAATCTGGTAGGTAATCCACAAGCGTATAAAGTCACCAGGAGATCACGAGTTAGTCTTTCGATCGGACAATCTTACCGACAAGACCCCCCCCCCCCCCCCCCCCCCCCCCCCCCCCCCCTCCTCCGGGACCACCAATGTTTGCATGAGAATTTAAGCCCATTTTGGCTATTGAAAAATGATTTTTGTTAAGCCTATGAAGATTTTTTACCTAAGTGACACTAGTTATCTTGTTAAATGTTGAAGATGTCGATTCCTTCACATTTATCATTTGGACTTTTCTTCCATACTTCACTTACACCGAGGAATCACCTTTGTTTATCTCCTTTAGGAGTGAAGATTTTGTTTTTGACCCCGGCATCGTCACGTTTCATAAGCCAGTGGCATGTTCAATGAAAGTTTCTATTTGCTCTCCCTAAGGACGAATTAATTCAGGGATCGAGTCGAGCGTTAACCCCACCCCCCCGCACACCCGACTCGATGAACAAAACAACAAGCCGCATCGGTAGGGAGTTCCACCCCATGTTAACCATTTTTATTTCTAACAATGTGTTGTGATAGTGTTTGAGGCTACCTTTTCAGGTTTTCGTTGTATTGTTGTTTGTTGTGATTTTTTGCAGGGTTGAACCAAACGATTTTTGAAGCCATCTCGTTTCTTGTTGAGTCCCGTTTCACTCGAGCATCCCCCCTGTTTAAAAAAATCCTTTTGTTTGAAATTAGTTCGGGGAGATCCGATATCCTTTCATCTTATCGATTAACGTCTATCTTGGAGCATAATTCATAACCGCTTAAGATTTTCGTAGGAACCCGACCCGCTAAAACATTGAGGACAATGTTTCATTTTAGTTTGGGGAGGGAATCTATCGATTTGATGTTACCTGCTTATTGTTTTGTTCTCACGTACCCGTTTTCCTACAAAAATAGCAAAAATTTTAAATTTTTAAGATCTTATTTGTAGAAAAAAAAAATTTAATAATAATAAATAAATAAATAATAAATAAAATGAAAAAATAAATAAATAAATGTTTAGACACGAATGTAGGTTTTCCGTTGGTGAGAATAAGAAGTAATTTTTGACCCGATCGAATGTGTAGAGTTCTAGCTTTCTCCCTTAACAATTAATGATGATAGTTTGTGCTAGTCTCATGTAGATTTTAAACATGCTAGACTTGAATTAGTAAATGAAGACATGTGCTAATCTCAAGTAGATTTTAAATATGCCGAGTTGGATTTTATATAGGCTAAGTATTTGCGAATTTCTTTATTAGAGATTTTAAATTGCAAAGAATAAGAGATGATAGTGTTGATTACAAATTAGGATGCTAAACAAAGTTTATTTGGAAAACTTAAAGGCTTATAAGAATAACTTGTGGTTTTTCTTCCCCGAAGTTCTTAAAATGATTAATTATACGTGTTCTCTTTAATTTTTACAAATTAGAGTTTTACTCTTAAAAGTATAATCAACATATTTAGAGAAAAAGCTTTATCGATGATGAAGTCAACATCATTTGTAAATAAGAATTTTAGTTCAAGTTTATACTTTGGTTTCCTAAAATGAAATTTTTCTATTTACAAAAATAATGTGTTGAATTAATAATTAAAAAAAAAGAAAAGAAAAAGAAAAGAAAAGAATAAATGTAGTTGGTGAATAAAATGGATGCAAGTTATAAATCCTTAATGTTAATAATAATACACAAACTCCATCGCAATAAAGTACATGGGCATTTGTCGGTTCGCTCCCGATGTGACATCAAAAGAAAGTGTTAGGATTATGAAAAAGTCTCGGTCACCCCCGTGTATCGTTTAGTATAGCATAGCTCGTAGTTAGAATGAATAACTTGTATATATACCCCTTCCCACCCATGGGAAGGGGTTGGTGGTTTTTCATTTCATGATTATAAGTTTACTTGCACTTTCTCTTTCTAAAAAGACTTTCTCTCTCTAAGACTAATTAGCCAACCCATCATCCATTACTTGTGTTATGATCTCTTGTATACTACAATTGGTATCAGAGCACATGGGATGATTAGCTAGATTGTGTGTGCGTTTTCTTGGTTAGTTTTAGATCAAAAGTGTGGTTCTTAGAAAGTTTATGATTATATTTTGACACTCTTTGAATTTCCTCATGTTTGTGATGTTAAAGTGAGTGTTTTATAGTTGTTATAACTCTCTAGACCAAGTTGCGTTGCAAAAGAAAACCAATGTTAAAACGTCAAAAGGGTGATTTTAAGGGTTTTTTTAGGTGAAAATGTTCGTATCGTTCGTCGTTGCGTTTTTAGACCTCTGTGACATTTTCTTGTTAGCGTTTTGGGTGAAGGATGCATATTGCGTTTTGACCTAGAGGTTGCGTTTTGAGCTAGAGGTTGCGTTTTTGTCGTTGCGTTTTGACCTAGAGGTTGCGTTTTTGTCGTTGCTGTTGTGTCGTGTGCTTTTGTACTACAGGTTGCTTTTGAAGACTTATGTTGCGTTTTTGACTAGGGGAATATCTGCCCAATTTTTTTAATTGTAGCGTTATGATCAAAACGCAACGTTCTTTTTGATAAAACCTTAATAGGCTCCATTTGCAATTTTTGACTCGAGACTCTTCATTGCGTTTTGAGAATTGTCATTGCGTTTTGATGATTCTTCATTGCGTTTTGACTCAAAACTTCACTGCTTTTTGACAAAACCTCAATCAACATTAAGTTAACGTTAACTCAACCAAACCAAATCTCAATCAAACAACATTTCACCTAATCCATCAAACAATCATCACTTTTAACATACAATCACTAATCATTGATCGATCAACATAATCATATCACGAGTAATCATTATGGCTAATCTTTCAGAGGACATCCAATGTGCCGGTTCCGATACCCGACCACCGATGCTTGATAAGGCTGACTTTGCTTCATATGGCAACAACGTTATTAGACTATACTGTCGGGTAAGATAATGGGATACAACATCTAACAGTCCAATCGATGACGATCCATTTCAGATGGGGACCACGCGAGAAATCATTGATGAAGGAACGGAAGGTCCAATCAATCTAGGTCCTGAACGACCTCGTGTATTATTCGGAGCTGTCACAAGAGGAGAAGGACAGGTATAATGCAGACATCCGGGCAACGAAACATCATATCAAGGTCTACCAAAATAGTACTTATCTACTCATTAATCATTACACCGATGCTAAAGACATAGTTGGGACAGGAGGTTGAAGATGCTCTTGGAAGGCTCGGAACTGACAAAGGAAGACCGTGAATCACGAACTGTATGAAGACTTTGAAACACTTCCGTCAGAACAAAGCGAAACCATCCACAGCGTATTATGTCGTTGCCAAGCTCATCAATGAACATGCGAACATCAAGGATGACAATGTCAAAAAATCAGCTAAACTCAAATTGTGAATAACATGCTACCGAATGGGGAAGATTGAGTTACAACTGTGAAACTTAACAAAGGATTGAAAGATCTCAAAACTTGCATCAACTATATGCTTACCTGAAGCAACATAGCAATGCCAACCGAGAACAAGATGATGTTTGGAAACGTCTCACACAACGACAGTTGATCCTCATGCCTTGATGTCCAATGTTTCACATCAACAGTATCATTCTCATCATCAACGAATCCACCCTAACAATATCATCAACCAAACATTCTGCTGACACCGCACAATCAGATCCTGGAGAATATTCTCCAACTGAAAAACCTAATCGAGAACCTAACCAACACAACCTTGCCTTACTCACGTCAGTCCATTACAAAAACCTCCTCCTCAAACAAACAATCAACTCAGAACCTCATCAAACCCAAGGAATCAAGCAACAGTACAAGACGGCAGGGTGATTGTTCAGAATGTTCAGGGTAGACAGAACAGAGGACAGGGTAACAATGCACGGGGAGCAGGTGCAGTTGGTTATGGGAGAGCACAGAACAGAGTGGGGAATGCTAATCCGGGTCAAGCTAGGCAGGTTAAGTGCTACAACTGCAACGGGATAGGTCACATAGCGAGAAAACTGCACTCTACCCAAGACGTACCACAGAACATCCAAGTATTCCAAAGACAAGATGTTGCTGATGCAAGCTCAAGAGAATAGGGTAACGTGGATGAAGAGCAGTCATTGTTCCTAGCTGGTGGACTGGACAATGCTATTGATGAAGATGTGGATGAGCAACCTGTTCAAGACTTAGCTCTTCAATTGGAATAATGTAATTTCAACTGATGACTGTGATGCTATGATTTCCCCCCCCACCTTATGGTTGATGATGATCCTACTGCAGTAAAAAAACTTATTCATAGCAAATCATCATCCGCAATCATTTTATGATAAGCCGGTCCGTCTTATGATTCGGATGTCTTATCTGAGGTACAGGCTCATGATCACTATCAAGATGCTGTTTGTGATCATCATGAGGAACACGAGATGCACGACGATGTACGACCAAACCACGTTGTTGACTCACATGCTGATTATACGAGTGATAGTAATATGACTTCTTATGATCAGTATGTAAAGGACAACGCAGTACCGGTTGTACAGAATAATGCATCTATGGTTCCAAATGATGCATATGTGATGATAGATAATGACTTGCATGATTTCTGATTCCGATCGGTCCCTCATACACACTAGGAATATCAGTAGACTAATAATTTGTTAAATGCTGAACTTGCCACATATAAGGAACAAGTTGAACTGTATGAAAGACGTGCCAGGTTTGAATTAACTGAACGGGAACAAAAGATTGATGAGCAACTAAGGATAGTTATTTGTGACCGTAATATTAAGGAAGAAAATTTGAAAAAGGAACTTCATTCTATTAAATTGCAACTTGCATCTACCATCCAACATAACAAGTTAATGGTAGATGAAGTTACATCTTTGAAAAAGGATTTTAATCAGAAAGAAAACAAATTCCTTGAAGAATTTTTGGACTTAAAGGCTTTAAAAGATAAGGTCGAGGATAAGCTATTCAAACAAGGCCAGTCTATTCAAACAGTTCACATGATGTGTAAACCTAGGTCTTTTTATGATGAAGTGAATAAGGTAGCCATTGGCTACAAGAATCCCCTATGTCTACATCGTGCAAGGCAAGTTCAGCCTGCCCTGTATAGTGGTCATGTAATTGTCACACCCAATCATGCACCGGCCGTAGTACGTGACTGTGAGGAGACCCTAGAACAATCTGAAATTTCTAGGAAGAAAATGCATGATAAAATGAAAGCTAAAGCATGTGTAGATAATAAGGTCAATTTCACACCGCCCAATTACTCGAAAGAGAATTTTCTTGCGACCTTTTCACCACAGAAACCACGACTGACCCCAGAACAATTTATTTTGAGGTCACAAGATATTGTTAAAATGAACGCTGAAGCTCTCAAAGAAGCAGAACACCAGACCATCAAAGCGTTAGATACTGTGTATCCTCCAAATACACCTTGCAAACGCTGTCCCAGAGTGCTCCAACAAAGTCAAGGTTGAAAATCAACATTTTTACACTTAGCAACTGATTTCGAGGAATTTTGATAAAACATGTAAAAAGAGAATTACACCAACTGGTATCACTGAAGGGGAAAAGGGTTTTGAACAAACCAAGACATGTTACCTCTCGGAGGTCATTCCATTTTTCAAAACTCTTCAAGAACATTTTAAGGGCATTCAAAAGGCTCTAACAAAAGAAGTTTAAGAGAAATGAGTATTCCTTGATGATTAGAAGCTTAACTAGAACATAAGTACTGTTTTGATAGGAAACATGAAGCGATAGAAGGAAAAACCTTCTTCTCGAACATGATAATAATTGCTGATTGCTTCTTAAAGAAGGTTTTATGTTGCCTTAAAATTCTGAGCTCAATGTATTTAGATTTAGACTGAAAATGCAAAAGGCTCATCATGTTGGTCCAAAACACGCTGTCTGGGAACTTGAAGTAAGAGCCTTTTCTAATTACGTATGATATCCGTAAGGATAATTATAATGATCTTTTAAACCGGTTTTCCAATCTTGAGGCAAATCACCTAAACTTACAGTTAAAGTATCAAAACCATACAAAGAAGTTTCAGAATAAACCATGCCTCAATCCGTTAACGTATACTCCTGATTATTAACTCAGTTTCATTGTGATCGGTCAAATGACAGCTTCCCTTCAAGAAAGATACAATGTCATTCAAAAGCTGAAAATGCAATCTCACATTTCAGAGAACCCAATAGTGAGAACTATGACCGAGCCACTAGATCTTAGGGCCGAGACTTTCAGATCTCACAATTCACTAAGAGGTTAATAGTCTTCAAGAACAAAACGAACTTTTTTAGGGTGAGAAAATGCAAAGAATTAAGCAGCATTAAAGGAATTGTATGATTCTATCAAAATTCGCTGTGCTAAGCATACAGAACAGACAACTGCCCATAAAATTGAAATGAAGAGGCTAAAGGTCCAAAAACAGAATACGTCTCAAATGTCACTACAACTCCAGTTTAAACGCAAAAGTAACAGCACCAGGAAAGTATTGCTCTAAAGGTTGAACCTATCTCCCCCTCGCAATAGGAATAATAGTAAGTCATCTAGTTTATCACAGGCAGTCTTAAGGAAAGTGGTAGATACATACTTCGTCTGACGATAGGTGGAAGAAGCCAAAGCTTGAAAACACTGCGTTTAAGATAGATTCACTCGAGATTTGCTTGCCGGAACACGTAAGCCATTCCCTCAGGAACTCCTTAGAAATAATGTAATTTGGCACATGTCCGAAAGGTCTCAATCAACAAGATAAAGAAAGCATGCTACACCCCTAGAAAAAGTGCAAGTTGCCTTTGAGGACCAAGTGCAACATCAAGTAGGATGCTACACACAAACATGTAAGGCCAAGGTAACACTCAGAGTCTAATCCTCCCTGTGCCTCCTTCTACATGGAGGGAGGGGGGGGGGGGGGGGAGAAAAAAGGGGAGGGGAGTAAGCAGTTGCACTGTATCTTAGCGATCTCACCTAGGAGCTATACTCAAGAAACATAGGATCCCGCCACAAAGAGTGACCCTTGAAGAACGTAGAAGACCGACTCTAGTGATAATGTATATCTAGTCTTAGAACCACGAATCTTGGTAATTCTAGTATTAGCCTCTAGGCGTACTGTAATTATTCGCATTCTCATTCTGTGTGCCAAACATTTAACAAATGTTTATTTCGTCTAATCATGATATGGGTGTGGTTACTTATTTGAACTGCTATGAAGCCTCCCCCAATGTTAAAATTGTTTGTGCTCATGTTAAGCATTTGAAACCAAAGCAAGTTACACAAGGTGGAAAACTTAACATATCAAACAAATTTGGAAACCAACGGCTAAACACGTAACATTGTTGGTTATCAATGGAGACCCACAGGAAGATCATTCACCCTAATTGACATGCCCTTAACTAGGTTCACTAAACTACAAGAATGTCAGCCATTTGGCTTGTGCTAACCAATCGAACCCAACCAACATTGGGGATCCATTTTCCAAACTCTCCATCCTTCGTACTGTTTTCAAATGCAGTCGTACAAAATCGTCCTTGAGTATTATGGACACAGGCGATCAAAAAACATATGACGGGGGATCGCTCAAGGCTCATGAATTTCGTGAAAAAGTTTATCGGGACAGTTAGATTCGGGAATGATCACTTTGGTGCCATTATAGGTTATGGAGATTATGTCATCGGTGATAGTGTAATCTCCAGGGTATACTACGTGGAAGGTCTGGGCTAAAATTTGTTCTCTGTCGTCAATCTTGTGATTCAGATTTGGAGGTTTGCATTCAGAAAGCATTCGTGATATGTTCTGATACGATGTGTTTAATTACTTAAAGGGTCCCGTGGCTCTTAAGTTTAAACACTATATCTGTTGAAAGACATGATGAAGTCCTCCAAGCTTTGGCATGAAGGTAATGAAGCCGAACACTCAAATCTTCCCACAAAAATCCATAAAAAATCAAAAAATATAATCTCTTAAAAAAAATTTAATTAATAAATAAATAAATAAATAAATTTTTCCAAGACATGTCTTCCGTTTATCGATAACATTTACGGTCCTAGAAATGTCATTCAATAATGACACAGGCCTTTAAATGAAGCTCGAACGGAAGTTCAAACTTTTCAAAACATGTCTAAATGGCTTGCAGTTACTTCAGACTGCAACCCGGTTTTCAAAATGAGGAAAGATCGTCGCCAAAAAGACGGTTGTTCCTAACAACGGGTGATTAAGTTCTCCCGGGCATGGATTACTTTATATCCGTGCATCCTCGATCTAATGTACGTGTCAGTGCATTATTTCTTGATTAAGAAGAGAAGTCTTCTTTTATCCTTATAATTTTTTCGTCTATGATTCTTCAGAAAATTATTTGGATGTCACATGGTGGTTTAATCTTATTGTTGAAAATCAATCGGACTTGAATTTCATAAAATTTGACACTCAATCAACGACTACAGCTCTTTAAATAGAAAACGGGTCATTGATTGAGGGGGAGAGTATTTTTCAAATTTATGACATCTAACGGGCATGTTTTATGCATCATATAAATAATTGTGAAAGGTCTTGTATCTAACGGGGTTATTTTTTGAGGGGGAGTTAATCTTGTGTTAACTCAAAAGACCAAATGTGTCAATTATATGCAAGTTTAGGATATTGTGTGCTAAGTGTTATTTGTCTCCTAGACCCGTAAAGTGTTAAAGACCGTTTGTGGCATTTATGAATCTCAAATAATCCCTTTGTAACACTTAAACCTTAAAATGAAAAGAAAGTAGAAATTGAGGGGCCAAATCTGTCATTTTCATAAAGTTTATCCTAGGTATAAAAACCCCCCTGCGTTTTGACTTGGTCAAAGTTATCAAAAATCAGTCAAACATCTCTCTTTCTCTCTCAACTCAAAACGCATCCCTCCTTTGCGATTTGCCTGATTTGTGCCTATTCGTGTGATTTCTTGTTTAGGTAATGCATGATTTGTGTTTATTATCATCCATATATGCTTTATCTATATCATCTCGGGCCATAGTTTCATTAAATCGCATTTCTTTAGGAATCTCGTGCGAAATAACTATCCGAATCTTGGTTAGTATTTCTCGTTATGTTTTGACTGCTGGGATTTCGTTAGATTCTTCATGTGATGCTGTGTAGATGTCCTAATTGCTTCCCCGACCTCTAGATATATGTCCTTGTGATTTTCGCTTTTAGTTTGACTTGTTAAGTCAAAACGTGTTCGTATGTATGGTGTAATGACCCCTTGGTGGTGTTAAGAAGTTTAGTGAGCATCGTAGAACATAAGTCTAGATCGGGTGGTGTGTTAGAACCCCTGAGTTGAAAGTTAGAATCTGTGCATAAAAGCATTCCTGGTTGCGTTTTGCTTAGGAATTCTTGGTTGCGTTTTGCTTAGGAATTCTTGGTTGCGTTTTGCTTAGGAATTCTTGGTTGCGTTTTGCTTAGGAATTCTTGGTTGCGTTTTGATTAGAATTCTTGTTTGCGTTTTGCTTAGGAATTCTTGGTTGTGTTTTGCTTAGGAATTCTTGGTTGCGTTTTGCTTAGGAATTCTAGGTTGCGTTTTACTTAAAGATACTAGTTTGCGTTTTGATTGATATCCCTGATTACGTTTTGCTCAGACTCTTGTTGCGTTTTGGTTTGCTTAGATATTATTCGTTGCATTTTGCTCAACTGTTGTTGGTTGCAATTTGATACGGAAAACTTGGTTGCGTTTTGCTTGTAGAATTCTTGATTTCGTTTTGTCTGTATGATCCTTGTTGCGTTTTATCCTCTGATATGCTATTGCGTTTTGAGTATTAAATATTAACAGGAACAAAACGCAGTCATTGCATTTTGTATAGAAGACACTTAAAATATTTAAATAGTAAAACCTCTATTTCGAAAATTTCATAAGTGGTTGCGTTTTGCTTATTTTAAATATAATAGTGCCTGCGTTTTGATTGTTACGTTTTGCCTAGTGCGATTGGTGTGATTGCGTTTTGCTTATACTGCGTTTTGTCTAGGTTTCTAATAAAATAATCATTGCGTTTTGAATCCTAAGCATTCCTTTGATTGCGTTTTGCCTATTGTAACGTGTCCCTTGCGTTTTGTCTCTCATTGCTTGTAAATTGTTATCGGGTCTTGTGGTTTAGTCATTGTGTTAAGTCTTCTCT
>BQNB010034828.1:31690-51329 GCA_026074375.1 Tanacetum coccineum
AAAAAGCAAGGATGGTTCTAAGCATGAACTCCTTAAATTCAATGGAATGTCAACAAACTTATTAATTATGTACCCTTAAGATCTATTTTTTTCAGTTTGATTGTTCATGCTGGAACAAACCGTATAGAACCACGTAGTCAATTAACATTATTGTTTATTGGACATCTTATGATATGTCTATATGTGAATTGAATTACCGTTGCAGATAAGAGAACAAAATTGATATGCCTTGGGAGCATAATTATAACCTCTTCGCAAACAACCTCTCTGTCAACATCATTTACATAATGCACTTAATCAAATATAACCTATTAACCAATAAAATTATCAGCACTAAAAGAGATTTCACGTCTATTTGAGAAATAGAAATGTGACGGGTTAGTTGAACACTTACAGAAGAATCCAAAATGACGTGCGAGATTTGTTTAAACGTGAAAAAGTGTTTCATGTCAACCCATCCCGACTTAATCTCCCAGCTCATTCGGCCTTTAATTATTCCTAAACATTATACATCACCTGAAACACAAAAGCAGAATAAAAAAAGTGACCATAAGTAAGGGTACTACAATATTAAACAAAATAACTAAAATAGGTCAAATATGAGTAATAGTTAAAACTAATTAAAAGTAGGTATCAGAATTCGAATTAATGATTGCCACGTTTACAATTTTTCTATAAATCAGATGTTCTAGTCTTTTCTTTATTCAACCTGGTATGTAAAAGAGTTGATATTCTTTTATGACTTTGGAACATTGAATACTACATTTGACTCATGTGATCAAATATTGTCATGTGACGGTGATGATGCCTAAAACATCGCTAATAACTTTAATTTTTTAAGATTGAATTCTAGTAGGGTTCGTATGATAATTATTAGGATATTTCATATTAATCTAGTCATAATTAGCCCCATATATAAGTTAAAGATATATATCTTTTATTTTTTTGAAAAGAAGATTTTATTTGACACCACGAAGTCAGTTTATGAAATTTGATAACACATTTTTCCATTGTTCACACAAACAGTTTATACAACAAAATTAGTATGATTAGCGCAACGACATTTGTTCAACACACAATTTCGTTATTGCAATTCACAGTTTTTTTTAAAATCATCAATCTACGGAGCATTATTTAATACAGTTTGGTCAACGATCACAACAAGTTCCAAAAATAATACTTACTCATGGATAATGCAAGTAAGTATCACACGCGTGCAAAAGATCCACCAACCGGAATCATTCCACACTCGTGGTTAAATCAATCTAGTAACGGGGCCACTCAAAACATCAACATCCACAATCACACAAAACTCACAATCAAGGATAATCATAATCTCATAACCATAATAATAACAACGCTCGGGGTGGTATACGTACAACCAAAAATCCCTCAAAAGTTACAATCTCTGGTTTCAAGACCAATACATCCAATCATGAAAATTTTCTAAGTTTCTAGTACAGAAATTCTAACATATCCGAATAGCTGCGGTGTTTACAAAAACAAAAATACACCCGGCAGCATGTCCTCACTAACTGGCACTAGCCGTTTAGAGGCTATACAAATGGTCATAATCTAATCCAAAATCAAAATAAACAACTAATAGGACTACTGAGGTCCTGGTGGTCTTCTCTCTAGCTCTGCAAGTCGTCTATCCATCCCCAAAATACACTGCATCAGTGTGCTCTCTCAGATGCCCATCTCAGTAACTGTAGTCTGCAGCTGCTGAATCTGCGAATCCCTTTGCTGCACAGCTGCCTATAGAGCCTGCACCTGCTGAGTCAACTAAGCAATTGCATCATCTCTCTGGGCCGCAGTCTGCTGACCCTGCTCAACCTGAGCACCAACCTGCTCCCATCTGTCTGCAGCATGAACCATCTCGGACGCCATCACCTATACCCGTCCCTCAATAGCAAAGACCCTCGGGCCAATCTCCCTAATAGAAACACCATCTGCTATCTCAGCATCACTCACCTGGATCATCTTCTTCACCGGCTGCCCATGTTCGTACTCCAAGTTACCCATGCGGGTACTCAAGTCTTTGATTAGTGATGGAGGTATATGAAGTCCAGGTGCTGGAAGGGAAAGAGATGGTCCCTCAGCAGCCACAGTGGATGGACCTCCAACCTCGTAGACGCTCGGCGGGGGTACTGCTGGCATCGAAGGTGGTGTGACGGAAGCCATCAGCCACTCCTCGTTCACCTCCCAAACCTCCTCCTCATTAAACCCCTTAGAGTTATCATCCTCAAACTCATCATCGCCGAACATCATGGCAATGTCCTCATCCATGTCAACTACGGGAGCGATCACCTGCTCCTCCGCCTCGACTACCGGCTTAGCAACCTCATCCACCATCGGGCCAACCATCGTCTCGTCCGCTACCACTCCAAGCTCTCCAAGTAAAGGTACATCCGCCTCAATCCACCCGTTGTTGTTGTTTGGGTTACCAGCGTAACCAGGCAACGGTCCGGGCGCTAAGAAGTTATAAGTAGGATGCGGCTCATCCATAGAGAAGTCAAATATGCAATCAGGTGACAATGGTTCGCCCATGGTAATATAAAAGAAAAGGAAAATTTATCATACATATTTTTAATCATGTGGAAAAATTATACTCATCGCATATTAAGATGGTTTCAGGATTTTGCATTAAATGCATGAAGAAAAAAAAAAATTCGCGAGATGCGAATACCGAATTATATATAGCCATACATCATAGAACGGATGCCGAATATATATTTACATACATAATCATTACTTATACCAAGTGTATCCCACTTGTTACGCACATAATATGCAATTACGCTCATAATATGCAGTTTTAAAATACCATTAAGGCTTCCAAGGATCAGGGAAAAAACAACGCGCCGTGGATATCGGAAAACGGTGTAAGGACTTATAATTTGTTTCGTAATTACAGTGTGGTAGTCCATGTTTGTAAAATGACTTAGTTCACAACAAACGTGTCTGATACCCACTCTTTAACTCCCCCAAAATAACGAATACGCAGCGGAATAAACATTTGGTGTGCTACTTCATTTACATGCACCAAGAGTACCATGTAAAAAGTTCAAGGATACGGTTAAAAAAACACAATTTCATTTTTTAGAAGATCATAGTTACATAGGTTCCAATCATCAACGTAGAAATTTAATTCTAAAAGTCATATACCACGACTCAGGTTCGAATAAAATTGTTTCAATCTTATGTCACTACTTCACGAGACACCGTCCTTGATAATCCGCTTCAGTTCTCGTGCAGCCATTCTTCAACATTTTACATGTGATACATGCTTAAAAGGTCACCAAAACGTTGAAGTGAATTCATAGAGTTTACCAATCTAATAGTTAGAACGCCATTTTTGGTTCAATAAAACATTTTAACATTGCTCGTAAGACAGTTCTAAAGATAATGATTTTCAACTTATATGAGGCCCGTATACCGAAAACTTAACACATTCATCCCTTATGGACTAAAATAATGTCCGTAGAAGTAAGCCACTTCTCCTATATACTACACACAAAGTCCGTTACAGATGCTCACAATTGATTCATACCCCGTAAGGTTGTCAAACCCAATAGATCTATTTAATGCTTTAACTTTCACCATCTACATGGCAACTACGGTCAAAGTAAAAGGCTTTTCTTAATAGTTAATTGAAATCATTTTTAGTATCAAAAACATTTTGCCGTTCCAATTTTCACAAAAACAACATGTCTCCCCCTCGCGGGTTTAAAAACATTTAAAGCACTTAAAAGCCAAGGCTATGAACTCACTGATCTCGAAGCCGCGAAAGATCCTCAATAATCGATAAAAATCCAAACTATCGAACGATGAGCTTATCACCCAACCCCCCCTACTAACACGACTAAACCACACACGCGACTATAATTTTATTGTCGTTTTTTCGATTATTTTATCGTAATATTCGATCGGATCATGTGCGTGCAATCGCCACATATCAAATATAGTATAAGTATACTACTCATCGTGTGAGAAATCACTTGTGCGTTCCTAATTCCTAATCTCCACTTAATTGAGTGTTTAATCTTTCTTTTATTATATTATACATCGCTTAATCGAAAACTTTCTATTTTAGGAAATTTCTCTTTTAGAAAAGTTATCATTTTAGTAAGTCTCGTCTTCTTATTTTATTTATAATAATATTTAGTCATCTTCGAAATTTCGTTTCATTTTGATTATTAATTAACCCCATATCGGGTTATGTCCGTATATTCTAAAATTTTTATTTATAGAATCTCTCTCGTTAGTATCAATCGTTAAGTCTAAAATTATTATACTAATAATTAATAGTAGTGTTTAATTACTTTTATAACATCGACATGTTTAGTATTAACCGTTGAGTATCAAAATTCAACGTTAGACTTTATTTGACTTTGACTTTTAATATATATATATATTATATAGATATATATATATATATATTTATTAATATTTATATTTATATATAATATATATTTAAAATTTTTATATAATATATATATATCTTTATATATATATATATATATAAATTAAATCTGACCCGATCAAAATGGACCCGTTATATACATTTTAACGACTCGGACTTAAAAGTGATTTTTCGATTAAAAGACATTCCGAACAACTTTTTAGTTTTAGCCGAGACCGGAAAACTCGATAGAAAATGTCAAAAAATGCCCCTACAAGTTTTCTGCAGCACCAAGACAACTTTGACATTATTAACTTTATTAAACCCCGTACGGGTCACCCGAATGCATTTATTGTGAGTTGGGGTCAACCCGTCAGAACCACCATTTGCCACCATGCCCAACCTTTACAGAAACCCGTTTGTTAGTTAAACCGACCACGCTTAATTAATACCCCCTAACTCTCATCAACCTATCCCTATAAACTACTGAAATCTTCCCACCCCCACACACCGTCCCTTTCTTATACCTTAATTGAAGATATTATTTGTTGGTGTTCTTTTACCAACTTTGTTTATTTTATTTCTTTTTTAAAGGACAATTTTTATATAAAATTTCAATGAATCATCATCTTGACATACATAAAATTTCAAATCTAATAAACTCAAAATCCATACACAATGTTACCAAACCCCCCAACCCCTTCAATCAACGATTTATTCTTGAGATACTTTTTTGATTACGATACTATATAGGGAGAAATGGTGTATAAAATATATGGTTTTACCAGGTAAAATTTTTGAGTTGGTAAAATTATACTTTTTTTGTTTATCATAAATGAATGTTTTCTTATATATTCTCAGTGTTTCTTTTTTATTTTGATTGTATATTAGGGGAAAATGGAACCCTAACGTGCAGCAACAAAGCAATATGCTCCATTGACCCCGTGAGTGTCATACTTATATTTTTTAAGGCGTTCATCTAATTTTTGCCATAAGTGTAGATAACAGTATCTGACTGTATATGTAAAAAATGGCTTATGGATGGCCATGTTGCTGCTAATGGTTCAGAATGGAAGAAAATGGTTAGTTACTTTTATAATTATTGTTTGTTTTTAGATTTCCTTTTAATAAAAACTTTACTGATTCTGACATTAAAAAAACAAAATTGGGTAGGTGATGATGTTATAATGCCCATGGCGGGATTGGGTATTGTTGTTGTTGTTTGTTGTTGTTAATGATGTTATAATGCATCTGTATAAGTTTTGTGTACATTGGTTTTGTGTTTGGGTTTTTAATGGTGTGAGATTTTGTTTTGTAGATATGGAAATGATGAAGAAGAGGCTTGCCAATTTGTTGTTAGGGGAAGATATGTCGGGTTAAGGCAAAGGTGTTTCGTCCGCTTTGGCATTGTCAAATGCCATCACGAATCTAGCATGTTAGCGCGGTTTTGTTTGTTTTTTCTATATTTGGTTTAATCGTATTGTTAGAAAAACTAATAATCGTCCGCTTTGACATTGTCAAAAGGAATCTAGCAGGTTAGTGCAGTTTCGCTTATTTCGCGATGACATTTGATAATGCCAAAACTACCCAACTATTGCCCTTTATTTCTCCGGAAACTTTTTCCCCACCAGAATTCGTTAGGGAGACTCATGGTATTGAATTTGCTATCCTTCGATTGTCTTAATAAGGGTTAGGGTTTCGTGTTTTCTGCTAATTAGCTTAATTGATGTGCTAATGTTTGCCCCTTTTTGTTTGTATTGATTGTTTTAAGGGTTAATGTTTTTTCTGTTCGTTTTTATGTATGCAGGTGGTTTGCAGGTTGAAGATGTATGGATAGATTGCATATTCATAACAAAGATCTATGATTGTGGTAAGTTTTTTTTTTGTTTAATTTGAAGAGATATTTTATTGTAGTTTATAAGAAATCATGCTATTGACATTCGTTATATGATGTGGGTTTAGATTTTGTATTAGTGAAGTATTGATTGGTTTTATTTTGATTTGTGGATGCATGAGTCGTCTTGATGAAATGGGATCCTGTTAAAGAAGACGATAAGTAGCAAATATGAGTTGACCAGCAAGAGTGAAAGGTGCAGGGTATGTTGCTTATTAGAACTTCTTATTTTCTTATTGGGTTATTGCTTTTTAGTTTTTATTAGGTTGTGATTAATACCTATTTATTAAAGTTTTTTGCATATGCATCAAGGCAGAAGCCAAAGAGAAAGTGGTGGGAGTTTCTGAACGTGTTTGAAAAATCATCGGGTAAGCTTTACTTTACCTAATTTATGTGTATCCAATTCAGATTTATATAAAAAATTGAGAAAATGTGCAAAAATGGGAGTTTGCGTGATTGAGAGATTTTGGACTAATAGTTAAAATGTAACGCGGTATTTGGTTAAGCTTACTTTCAGCCTTATGAGGTAACTTGGCTTGGCTTATATCTCATGAGCTAAATTTGTGACTTATGAGCTTATTGGGAGTCAAAAGCAATAATCGAGAAAAGAATGCCTATAATATATAAGCTATAAAACAAGGCTAAACAAAATCCTCGGCATTCATCTTTTTTGTCTCCTGTTATCATCGGCTGAAAAGTTATAAAATATGTGCTTAGGAAGATGCCAATATGAACGGATAAATTTTGCGTAAATGATACTCTTACAATTTGTAATGTCTTATGAGATGTACTGTCTGAGGTAATGTATGATGCTATTGATGTGCGATTGCAGGTTGGATGCCAGGCATGTATTTTATTTCCCCACGCCGCCACATTTTTGTCACCATAAGAATCGTATGCCTTCGTAGCAATAAATGTGGATGAAAATTTACAAGATCTCAGTTTCTGAATCAAATTATATATGAGCTTCCTGCTGAAATACCTTGGCTGAGACCAGATCACTACGTCAACTTCTTTGCCACACCCCTCCGCAGGTCTGTTTTCAACATTTTCTTCAACTCCTTGCAATATAAGAGGCTTGCAGCTCCCACGCGAACGCCGACTAATCTAAATTTTGCTACTGAAGGTAATCCTATTTTTATATTGATTAGGTTATGTTGTCGTCTATTTTTTACTATTTTCGGGCTGCTATTTTGTTACAAGATTGTACACTTCATTTGTCGTCGGTTGGTGAATTTAAGTTATTATTAGAAATCTGATAGCACATCAAAGAGATTTAAATGAGTTCATAATTAAGCTATTATAGTATGACAATAATAGTTTGTGATGTGTGTATATGTCATGTATTTTCAATGAAAACTCCTGTATAAGAATCAAGGTGATACCATTTGTTGCCGCAAGACCAAAAGTACAAACCAAAGAGATAACATATACGAGTATATATAGTTCAATTTATAGAAATTTATAAGACTAAGATCAGTGGCATAGTGGTGATTCCTATTTGATCATCTTTTTACACAGTGAAAGTGTCAATTAACTTTGTCGGGTTGAGGTGCGAGCATTACAATTGGAAACAACAGCTGGTATGTCCATAAAAGCGGCCTAGGACAAACTTGACTAAAGATTAGAATGAGTTCGTGTCGAAATAGCTACGGATCTAATGAATGAGGTAATATAGTTATCTTTTCTTAAAAAATAAGACAATAATGACTTCAAATGATTAATATTTGATTATGTTACATAAACAATACACTTTTTGGTTTTTTGCTATTTTTATAAACAAATGCGTTTTGGTTATGTTTTTTTTGTTTTTTTATGTTTTTGTTGCAGGGTGGATTTTGGCAACAGATGCTTGGGTAGATTTTCAAAAAAAAGGTTGGGGCTAATTTCAGGTTTGCAACTCAATACGCATATATTCTTTGATTTAGATTTCCATAATAACTGCTTTATGTTTTGATTATGTGAAGAACATAAATTGTATAAATTTTAGTTACTTAAATAGATTGGGTTTGTGGTCACCTAAAAGAAAAGGAAAAAGTTATGGTTGTTATGAAAATTTAAGTGACAAATAGTAAGTTTTCAACTTAATAACTGACGCAGCTGTTAGTTGTCATCCTAGGTGAGTCCTTAAGTCCAAAACGCGTCGTTGGTACAAAATCTATTAGTACTTAATTATAGTTATGTTTATAAATGTAGATAAATGGTGGAAATCAGATACCGAAAATATGATCAATAACCAAATAAGGTCATATACCCGAAAGAATGCTAAAACATACACCCCTTTAAATCGAGTACATGACTAGGTGAAGAAATTTATGTAACAGTCTTTCTTAGAATGTTCTGGTCATATGTGGTAATGACGCATATAATCCATATTACGAGTCAAATAAGTCGTAAGTATGGTAGGTCTAATTGTCTATGCTGATAAAGTTTAAATTTCGAGTAATTCAAGCCAGAGGTGCACTCCTACTTGCTTTAGCTTCACTAATAGTAGAAGGCACCAACATTTAGGGTCGGCAGGGGGTCGGGTGATCCTAAAATTCTAAGAAGTCCAAACATCTATAGACACGCAGAAGGATTTTGTAAAATCCGTTTTTTGCAGCTCACAATTAAAACCCTTCACATCTTCAATCATCATTATTAACCCATACTTGCATGCACAAGTCCTCAAAGCAGCCAACTTTATTCGTTTTTCACAAAGGGAAAGCAACAAAGATCGAAAACTTTCTTCGACATCATGTGTCGAGTATTATTTAACTAGTGTCATAGTAATAGTAGATCGGAACCAAGTTTAGAGAGGGCGAGCCGTGTAATATGTCTCTCATGAATATATCACTTAAACGTGCGTCCCGCCGTACGTTTTTTTCTTCACACTTTAATCGTTCGAAAAGATCATCTGGTTTGGTCAAAATCTGGTCAATCGAGATGCACAAATTCGGATTTTCAAAGTACAATAAAAAAAACTTTTCATTATTTTCACGAGGAGTTATCGATGACCAGATCATGTCAACTTTTTACAACCATTCATAATATTCACTCACACACTTCCCGACACCTTTCCACCCTCCCCACCTCCCCACCTCCGGCGGCTCCACCATCCGCGACTCACAATCTCGCGACTCCATCATCCCGGCACTTCCATCTCCGGCGACGAATTGAAAAAAAACATAAGTCAAATCCCACAACAGCAGGTACAGACTATTTACTGATGTTAAATCTTAATTAATTAAATATGTATCAATTATATGCAAAGGCAGTTCTCTAATTACTTAATTATGTTCGTTATAAAATTACGGGGGTTCATATCTAATAATTACTTAAGTAAATATTCACATAATATGATTTAAATTGGGGGTTTCCTAATCAGAAGTAAACTTTGCGACTTCTGAGTAATTTCTAATTGTTATAAAATCTTTAATATTGAGTCCTCACCTTTAATTCTGATAAATTATTTAATACCACTAATACTTGTCACATTTCCAAAGTTCATTAGCCAAAGACATTCTTTAATACAATTCCCTCAGATTTGACACCTTAGATGGCACTCTGTATCAGGCTAGGATACCATCCTTTGACAGTGCAACGTTTACCGGATACTAATAGAAAATCGAAGGATGTTGTTGGGAGAAATGGTGTTATGACCGGACAAAAAGTCGTCCCGGGATAGAATCAAAAAATGCACCTTGTTGACTATGTCTTATGGATTTAGTTAAAATATTGCTAATATATAAATTATAATTATGTTTTTAATGTTTTATTTAAAGTTATTAAACTAGTTTGTGGACTTATGTCTTATGGTTTTGTTAGAAATAAGTGCAAATTATAATTTTTTTTCTGTAAAATTAAATTCCGTTATAAATAAGGGTCCTCCGCCGAGAAACGATAAACGACGCCAAGACCGATTATCGCATAATAAAAGTGGGGTTCGACCAGCACACGGTACTCTCTGCCAGAACGAACTATTTACAACTCTGTTTATATCACTTGAACGGGTCTTGGATTTTCCTTTCTCAATGTTTTCATTCAACAACCTTCGCCTTACACCATCTTTTCTTTCAACTTTAAAAAACTCTATGAGGATTTGGTAATTGTGGATAGTTACTCTATCTGGGTCTGACAACTAAATGCAATTCTCCTGTCCATCCCATTAGAAAAGGGAGAGATTTTTTTTTTTAAAATCAACCTTGCCAGTTAAACCTCACATTGCCAAAGTCTTCCCAATAATATATTAAACTTCATCAATACACTCATCTCACAATCAAATGTATTCTAACTTTATTAAGACTTTCATGGCTCACGGGAACCTTACTCTCAACTTGGTAACCTTCAATCTGGACAAATCTCTCCACTCGAGTGGTCAACCTTAGGACAATTCTTACTTTCCGAATTTCACTTGTAAATCCAATTATTATATGCTCACGAAATCCATCCAATCATAAAAGAAAACTACCGAATGTATATTAGAATATTGATCTGCGGAACTTGAACAAAATCTTGGATTCAAGTAGATGACCAAAGCGCTCCTTCCATGTTTTCTCTTCTCATAGTCTTATCAATTCATTCCATTGATTTAGAAACGGTTGGATAATGAGGTTGGTAGTTGCTTCTAGAGCCAAATTTGCCACTCCAAAATCAGCACATATATTGTTTTGGAGTTTACTAAATCTAAGGCGAGATTCGACCTTCGTGTTTTGATGCACCCTCTGATTTGAAGTACTTTTGTGTTTGCGGTGGTATGCGCGTGGTCCAAACGAAGGAGGAAACCTTGAAAAAGATAATTAAAAAAATAAAACCATAATCCCATGGAATGAAAAAAGTGGCTACGTACTTTCTCTTGGTCCAGCGGGGTGGGCGGGGGGGGGGGGGGTCGCCGTGGGGGGGGGAAGGGTTTTGGGGGGGTGGGGTCGCTGTAGGGGAGGGGTTTTTTATGGGGTGTGGTTTGTGTTTTTTGGTTGTAGGTGGGGGAAATTCATATTTCTTTGATATATAGATTGGTTGTTATGACGTGTATTTAAGGATTTTTTTTTGTAACTTACTTAGTACAACTTACGTGTCTTGTAAGCGTTGATTCAGCTTTTCTCTAGACTCATGACTGTTCTAGCACGAGCATATAACAAGTCATCAAGTAGAAGCATGACATGATAGACAAGACACCTTATGATAAGGAACTAACGAACAAATAAGTAGTAGTTTCTGGTATCTTTGGTTCTAGTCTCCGAGTGCGAGGACATAATGCAGAGATCACATGCGGCGCACATACGCCGAAAAAGATCCAACACTTTATAAAATAAAATATGTTTGATATTATCAAGGTATCTATACACACATAGATTACATTCTATATCATAAGATATGTAGTAAACATAGATATTACAGAAGAGACTAGAGTATCAGTTATTAGAGTCTCTGGGTTTTCCTGAATCTATTTCTATACAACTCCATCTTAGCTTCATAACAACAGCTCCACAATCTCTTATCATCATGACATATGCTCTTCGCGATACTAAGCGACAGTAAATATAATACTTAGGTATGAGATGACTTGTCATACGTCCAAATCAACGTTCCATGAGTAGGAAAGTTACTTCTAGGGATAGACTTACAGAATCTCATCAGCTGGCACATCGAATATTCGAACTTCGAACTTTCTCTCCAAGCTATATGCACGTGAATCATTTTCAGACTCATATCCGAACTATTCTCCCATAACATTCACATATGTAAATGATGTAGATGCCACTATCTAACCTACATCATGTAGATCTATCTTAAAACATCTCTTTCTTGGGTGGCGGGGTCTGTTAATTATCTAAGTACACTATCATATGCACTCGCTATATTATGGTGGACTGCATTAAATCGTATTTTATATAGATTGACTATTGGGACTGTGATAGTATTACACTTCTAAGGGACAAGGTACATGTCACATTCTAGGAGTGTCAATATCATGAGTCATAGTTTTTTCCATCAGTGCACTATCTACAGGCTAAATCAAGTAGATGAATGATAAGAACATGATCCTACCATTTACAACATAACATTTTATAAACAGATGTCTTAGAATACTGTGCACGTACGAATAGAGTTTTGATATATACCACACAGATCATAAGACGTTATGAGTCAATAGCGTTCGGGGATGGAAGGAACTGGTGAGTATAAATGGGAAAATGCAGAGGCGACACTAGAAACAACGTCAGTGTCGATTATGGATTTCAGGAGTGTGGATTGAAGGCTTCTTGGATGATGCCTGTTTGGGATCCTCTTTAAAGCTCTTCTTATTCTGATTGTAATGGTGTTGTCGGGTGTTCTTTTACGGATCACATTGATGTTACACTTTTTAGTGATGGCCTGTAACACGATTTTTGGAAATAAGGTATGGGACATAGCTAATTCTTCTAACTGCATTCGCCCGTTTGTTGATTTTTCTCCTTTTTGTCCCATCTATCGCACAAGCTTTGTACATGTATTTGAAATAGCCAAAAAAAGCAAAATTTGCATGAGTTTTGAAGTTTTCTGAGACGCCCGTTCCTTTTTTCATAGCGGAGCAGTTTAATTCACTAGATAGATCCGATGAAGATATTAATTCATTAGATAGATCTGATTCCAATCTTCATAAGTGTTTTCTAGATGAAACTAAATAGTTAACTAATTGCAGATGGAGTCAATGCTAACCCAGACTCCCCAATAGAAAAATGGCAAGAATATTTTAGCGTCTCTTAGGGGACTTAGATAAGAGATTGTCAAAGAACATAAGCCCCCATAAGGTATTCGCACACACTCCTACCTTTTACTTATAATCATATTGAAGCCGCAAGGTATGCTAACATATATACGTGAAATACTGAAGTCATGAAACCCTAGATGTTGAAAGGACTAATATCAGTTAAATGCAACATGTTGACTACTGTTGTAAATTGACAAAATGGGTTGAAGTAATTAGATGAATTTATGTTGCTAACGAAATGTGCTTCCTGCTTTAAAATAATGATGTGGGTTACTGAAACAATGAAGGTTAATGAGATTGATAAAGAGATTAAATTAATGGCAAAAGGTTGATAAACGGCGACCCCGACTATCCCACATGCTCTTACATAAGTTGAGTAGATAAAGTTACAACGATAATAATGGTTTAGAGGTCGAAATAGTTGTCAGCATTGTAAAAAGATTACATGGCCATTCTTATGAAAATTGTAAAACTATATTTAAATCTCATGGTTTGTTACCTGGTAACCAATCTTGAAATCATCTTTGTTGCAGGTGAAGATGGATCCAGTCATGGGAAGTCATCGAGCAAGGGCGGACATTCAAAACACAAGTCAAAGAAGCCTCATGGGTATATCCACATATATGCACATGTGACTACATATGTCTAAATTGTATGTACCATGGATTGCTTTAGTTTTTGATGTTGTGATTACATTTCAGCCATGATGTGCGTTGTTTTATATTTTTGGATATTGTGATTATGAGCTTATTCATCCTTTTTTGAGTTTTATTTCTGTAAACGCGGTTATGAACGTAAAACTCTACACTTCGCAGCGGAGCGCGGGTTACAGACCTCATTGTTTATAACACAATGGTACCATGTGCTATATTAAATTATCTGAAGTTTAAAAGTTAACTAATCACAAGTTTGTATTGCCAAATTTCTGAAAACATAACGTTACGTTTATTTAACAAAAAGAAAACACCATTTGCTTAAAATTTAAAAGTTAATAATTGAGTAATACGATTTAACTAAAATACTCATAGTAAAAAAATATATAATTTATTAAATATTTAATTATAATTTAAATCATTAACTTTCTATTTCATTTACTCGACACCTATATCTATACTATTTATAAAGGGTTTACACCCTTTTGTTAAATGTTGAAAAATTAAATTTACGTTATTTTATATTTTGTGGGCAATCGTTTAGTCGATAAAACAATCCAAAAACTTTGTAGTTGATCAACCAAGTTTATTTAGAAAAATCAATAATAGAGTCGTGGCTGCCAAAAATAAAAGGTTTATAATGTATAATTAGATTCCTCAAGGGGCAAAGTATAACATTCTTACTTAACCACGGTTTAAAACCAACCCAACAAACCTAACCCGAGTCAAACTTTAGAAAATAAAAAGCCATCAACGCTTCCCACGCACTCCACGTGTACGGCCAGATATCCACCAACCGACTCCACCTTTCGTTATCTGTCAATATTATTTAGTGTTGCGTTAGGGTTAGGTTTTCATTTCACAGATCTAAAATCAATCTTATCATCATCTTCTTATCCTCTATATTCAATCGATCGATCAATTATCCTTCCGATGGAGACTGAACGTGTAACTGAGTTTCCGATGAGTCAGTTGGATCTCCGGCCGAGAAAACGTCAACGGTTGGGCTGGGATGTGGTCGCTACACCGCCTAAGGTATACGTCTTGTTTAATTTGTTTTCGCTTTTATGGATCTGTTCAATTTATTGATTTTTTGTTTGTTGTTGGTGATTAAATATCGCTTTGTTTGATTAGATCTGTTATGTTTTTGACCTTCTAATTGATTGTGTTGTGGTTTGAATTTGTGATTAAATTTGTTGTTTAATTAGGTTTTGTATTGATTATGAAACTATAATTTATATATTGTGATTTACTAATTAACGTGAACTAAATATTTGTTGGTTTAATTACGTATAGAAATTAATTTGCAAATTTAATTTATAAAAATCTAATATAAAGTTTTATATGAAGAATCACTAGAAATATATAGTTTGCAAAATTAATTCATAAAATATAGGATATCAAAGTTTTGTGACATGAAGCAGTAAAATTATCTTGATTTCATGGATATAAAGGTAACTGTTAGATGACTTCATTAAAGTTTTGAGATATAAATGGTTATTACGAGATGATTAGATTAGTAAAAATTAATTGTGAGAATAATATATTATAAGGTAAAAAGGAAGTTGAAGAAATTTGTGATTGATTAGTAATTATGTAGATTGCATCGATGAATATAAACAAAGAACTACTATGTATACTCTTATTGTGTGTGGTGGATTTGTTATGTATGATATTGATCAAATAATCGAATCTATGAATTGTGGTATGCACGGTTGCGCGTTTTTGCAATGGTAAGGAAATGATTATTTGGGTATTGAAAAGAAACAATGGATGCCATGTGTGTAGGCTCAGCTAGGGTTGTTTTGTGGACAAGAGATTGGAAATTTGCAAAGCTTTACGCCTTCTTCGCGAGCACCATCTGATAATATAAACTCGAACATTCTTAAGCGTGTTGCTCGAAACCTTTCTCCTCCGTGGCGTCAAGACGATAAGGATGGACATTATGTCTTTGCAGTTGGAGATAATTTAACGTCTCGATGTAATTATCCTTCACCACTTCGATGATTTTATATAGATTGATAGTCATAACACGTTCACCTTTTCGTGTTTGATTAGTGATTTCAGGCCTCATGGAATATACCTACTTGTTTTGTTTTTATTTTAATTGCATAAATGGATGTTTCTTATTTTTTTGGTCGCAGGATGCTAGTTTGTTTTGTACATGAGATGTACTTGTTATTGATGTGTTTGGACAAGTACTGATTATATGTTTTTTTTTGATTTAATTTGCAGATAAGATTCATGGAAAAATGGGTGAAGGTGAGTAGATGATTCGTTGGTAAATTGTGGTTTGTTGGTACCGTTTCGAATTGTTTTTACTGATGCGTGCTCAATTCAGGCACATTTGGCCAAGTATTGGAATGTTGGGACAAGGAAAGAAAAGAAATGGTCGCTATCAAAGTTGTTCGTGGTATAAAGAAGTATCGCGAGGCAGCTATGATTGAGGTTGACATGTTGCAGCAACTTGGTAAACATGACAAAGGCGGCAATCGGTGAGTTACAAATAACTTTGGCTTTGGCCTTGGGCAATTTAATATATTTGCATCAGGGCTGTTTTATGTTTGTGTTTGTGTTAAATTGGTTTATTCCTTGCAGTTGTGTACAAATAAGGAACTGGTTTGACTATCGTAACCATATCTGTATTGTAAGTCTATAATATGATTAATATGGTGGATTTGTTTCCCCACATTGACAAAAGTTTCGGGGTTAAGATGTTGGGTGCTATTAAATGGTCTTACAGGTTTTTGAGAAGCTTGGACCAAGCTTATATGATTTTCTTCGCAAAAACAATTATCGCTCATTTCCAATTGACCTAGTTCGGGAGATTGGCCGACAACTCTTGGAATGTATTGCATGTGTGTAGTAATCACTTAAGCTAGTCTCTTATATCTACTTTTTATGTTATTTGTGGCCTTGATGAGTCTGCTAAACTACAGCTATTTTTCATTTATCTATTGTTGTTTCCGCGTAAAAAAAATTAACTTTTTTGGCAGTTAATCTGCCTAAGCCAGGGTGTCTGGTTGTCTGCTAGGTTACTGATGCCTAATTTCGAATAAATTGCAGTTATGCATGACTTGCGGCTTATTCATACTGATTTGAAGCCTGAGAACATTCTTCTTGTGTCACCAGAGTATGTTAAAGTGCCTGATTATAAGGTATGGATTATTTGTTTGCCACTGGCCCACTGCCATAATGTTGATAGTGGTGTTTCTCTGTGTGCTTCAATTACAGTTTCTTTGTATATGTTGCAGGGTTCATCACGGTCTCCAAAAGATAGCTCTTTTTCTAAGAGAGTCCCGAAATCCAGTGCAATCAAAGTGATCGACTTTGGTAGCACTACATATGACCGTCAGGATCAGAGCTACATAGTCTCTACCCGTCACTATCGTGCTCCAGAAGTCATATTGGGTACTGATTCCATCTATATGTTTGTACATGATAAAATCTGCCTCAACTTTACTTTTTGTTTTGATAACTGTGTTTGCTCAGAACTTACTGAACTGTTGTTATATATAGGACATGGATGGAGCTATCCATGTGATATATGGAGTGTTGGTTGCATTCTGGTTGAGCTTTGCTCAGTAAGTTTGATTTTATTTCGTTTTACTTTTGGTGATTTTGTCTTTGGCTCTTGGCTTATGCTCAACTGTATTTCTTTTTGGATAGGGCGAGGCTTTGTTCCAAACGCACGAGAACTTGGAACATCTTGCTATGATGGAGAGGGTCCTTGGCCCATTGCCTTCACACATGTTGAAGAAAGCAGAGTAAGTGATCTTTCTCATCATTTTCGGCTGGATACATATAGTTGGTATCGTCTTGCAACTAAATTATATACTTTTTTACAGCCGACATGCAGAGAAGTATGTGAGAAAGGGCAGGTTGGATTGGCCTGAGGGCGCAGCCTCAAGAGAAAGCATAAAAGCCGTCCTGAAGCTACCCCGCCTTCAGGTGACTATTGATTCAAGACATATTTCTTGTGGTTTTCTGTAAAAGGTGAATGCGCATCCTAATTCTTTTTTTGCAATGCAGAATCTGATTATGCAGCACGTAGACCATTCCGCAGGCGATTTAATTCATTTGTTGCAAGGGCTTTTAAGGTATGATCCGTCCGAGAGGCTATCTGCGAGGGCGGCTCTAAGGCATCCTTTCTTCACCAGGGATCATCTTAGGCGGTATTAGGCAAAGCAGCATCCAGGAAAGTTAAACGTTGGTTCTCAAGTGGAACGAGAGAATTATTAAATGCACCAATTGCCTGTATATAAATTTAAAGGGTTTGGTTGGTTGCCTGCTTGCCATGAGCAAATGCTCAAATACCCAATGGGCTGATAATACGAACCACATTCCATTGACCCTGTACTCAGTTTTATGTACAAACCTTAGATAGTTAGATGGACCTGACTTTTTGATAATTTGGTATTTTCATGTATTCTGTCTTGGTGTAACTTGTTATTAACGATGATTTTTTTTAAAGCGATTATTTAACGATTATTGTTTACAGCTATACGGGTACCGACTTTTAAATACACTAACAGGGCGTTTGGTTGCTCAAAAGTCAAAATATAAGTACGTGTATTTATTTTTAACTCCAGAATTTATAAACGTGAAGACATCAATTGCAAATGTTTGGTATGCAGCTATTTGAATAGCTCTTGCAAAGTTATGCAAATTTAAATGACATAATTGCCCTTAAACATTGATATTATCAAGTGAGAAAAAAAGCTAATAAAATGCAATTGTATCTAGTAATTGTGTCTGGTGGTGTAACCAAACTTTCAAAATAAGGACGTTTTTTGCAATTTCGTAATTTGGCGAACCAAATCTGCAATTTGGCGGACCAAATCTGCAATTTGGCTAAACTAAAAAGACCATTTTTGCAATTTATTTTTTTATACCTTTTTATATACTCTTATACAAAACAAACAACTTTTATAATTCAAATTCAAAATCCTAATCATAATCCTAATCCAAACCCATTTACAAACCAAACAGGCCCTAAGTGTACATTTAGCATGCTCCATAAATTATTTGAGTCTGCAAATCATCAGTCTTCCTGTATGCTTATGTCATGTTGTGGGGAACATTGAATATTGGAAAGCAAAATTTGCCACAAAATTCACTAAAGAAAGACTAGTGGGACTAATGCACTTGGATTGTTGGTCAAAAGCGTGGAATAAGATCCGCCGCCCTTTCGCCCTATGGTTGGTCATGGACTCATGGGTGTTGTGTGATTCTTAGTGCCCACATAGAAAAAGTAAAGGTTCTAAATTTATACCCACCAAAACTCTACTACTCCCTCCGTCTCTAAATAAGTGTCCACTATTAATTTTTCGAGTCTTTTTCCATCAACTTTGACCTCAAATTATTTTGTTTATGTTATATAATACTTAATGAAAATTATATCAATGAAAATACATTAAAAACCCAATCTAATCATATATTTTGCATCAAGTATTATATAACACAAAAAGAAATAATTAAGGTCAAAGTTGCAAAAGAATGACTTCAAAAGTCAATAGTGAACACTTATTTAGAGACGGAGGAAGTATTCGAAAAGAATATGATCACTTTTCTTTTTCTTTTCCATTCATATTTTTTGTACCATGTTACGAGTATTAGTCAAGCATATAGTTGTTTCGAAAGATTTACCAGGATTTCAAAGTTGGCGTCGATTAAAAGGTTTAACATTTTTTTAGCGAAAGTCATAAAGTATAACTACTTTTATACCTATTTTCATTTAACACTTTAGATCATGACATTTTTGGAATTTACTCTTTATTTAATTTAGAAAAAACAAAAACGTTATACTACTCTAGTTATCTAGATATTACCTCATCTAACAATGAATAACAACAGTCTTTTTTTTATATAAATTAACGGATAATTAGCCCATAAAAAAAGTTAGTCTCATTTCCTTACCAACAATACTTGATAAGGGGTGTTCCGAGCAAATCAAT
>BQNB010034829.1:10532-51329 GCA_026074375.1 Tanacetum coccineum
GACGTACGACTCGACGACGTTCCCATCATGTGCGACAACAAAGGCGCGATTGACCTTAGCAAAAACCCGGTGCAACATTCTCGTACCAAACACATCGAAATACGTCACCACTTTCTTCGTGATAATGTCCAGACGGGACATATCTCAATCAAAAAAGTGCCGTCCGTCGACAACATCGCCGACATCCTTACGAAACCCCTTAAACATGAATCGTTTAACTATCTACGTCTTGGTTTAGGAATGATGGAACACATTTCATAAATCATATTGGTCCGCTTCTCCTTCTTCTAGTTTTGATTCTAGTTCATGTTTCATTCCGTGTAATGACAACTTAATTACTTCATCTGAAGTACTTTAAGCATTTTTAATTTCGCAAAATGCAAATTGAAACATCACTCCTCCTCGTAAAATTTTCATCAAAAACTAAGTCCAAAACCCCTCGCTGAGGGCGGCCCCCATACCTAGGCGGCCCCCCAGTATATTTGGGACCACCAGAAGATATGGGACCGCCACCAGCAGGACACCATATTAAACACTTAGTTAAAAAATTTTAAAACACAAAAACAAACACCCCCTTATCTGCTACAAGCAGGGTTCTAAATAGCGGCGCCGTAGCGCGCTATAGCGGCGCTATAGCGCGAGGCGTAGCCTCCACGTTACGAAACAGGCCAAGGCGTCATCTTGAGGCGTGGCGTGCAATAAGGCGCCATATAGCGCGCTATAGCGCGCTATAGCGTGAGTTTTTTTGAAGCTTTCAAAAATTTCATGGATTTGAGCTTATTTACAAGTATTTATGCTTTGGGTTGTATGGGATTCGGTCTTAGTAACCCCGTTACTCAATTTTAATCCTAGTAGCTAACTAATATTGACCACTCTATAAATATTTTTTGCCGCCTTGAGTCACGCCTTAAAAACGCTATGACGCAACGCCTCACGCTAAAGCTTGAGGCTTGGCTATGCCGCTACGCCACGCTTCACGCTATTTATAACCTTGGCTACAAGTGACGAACACGACTCAAACCACCCAAAAACTCAAAATCACCCATCAAAACATAAATTGAAGATAAAATCAACACCTATAATCATCCACAACATCTTAAAGATCATCAATTGTAAGTTATTTCATCTATTTTCTTTCAATTTGAGTCTAGGGTTCATGATGAACACACAAATTAAAATTGGGGATTTTTGATTTTTCTTTCAATTTTGTACAATTAAGACTACTAGGATACAATGTACAACTAATATGCTTCCCATAGACATAGGATTTGCATACATTAGTGAGTTTAATGAAAAATTGATTTTAAACCAAAACCCTAATTTTATTTCCAAAACCACTCATGTTAGGAACATACTAAAATTGTTGTTATGCATTGTCAATACAACCTAAAAATGTTTTCAAACACATGCATCTCATAAACAAATTTCGAGATACATAATTCATATGTATTTTTTGACTTGTTTGGATGAGCGAAATTAAACTAAGGATCATTTGGATTAACTCTTAAGATTTTAATTGTTAGGTCGAGTTAATTGTTACTCCACATTTGTCACATTTAGACACACACTAGAAATAATGTGCATAAAAAATTACAAGTAGACGGTAATAAAATGTAATTATGCTCTTGTTTTAGGAAATCATGCCCCATAAGTCATCTGAAGATCACCAAAATACAAGAGCCTATATGCCAATAATATCACATTAATTTCGTACACCTATAAAAGAAAAACCTTGAAAGTCGTTGCATTCAAGAGGGTCAGATGGTTTTTGACAACTTTGCGGATCTAAACTATGTTCGGTCTATGTTTAGCTTTGTTGAGTTTGAGTGTCTCCTTGAAATTAATGACCAAATCTGTCCTTGTTTCATTCTTGAGTTTTATAGTCAATATCAAGTAAATTATTCCGATGAAGGTGAAATGTTCATCGAATTCGTGATCCAAAATCAATTCTTTTCTTACTCTCCTGAAGAATTTGCTCAAATTCTTGACATACCTTGCGAGGGTGCCTGCGTCTTTATTAACAAATGGTCACTTGACGAGTTGGCATATGGTGTCCCTACAGATGGTCCATATCAAACCAACCCCCTTCTCCTGATGACATCATTTTGTCTATTCGAATAGATAGAGAAGGTCAAGTCCGTCGCATCCGTCATGAGGAAGAAATTGATGTTCTTGAATATCAAGTTATAACTCGTGAAATTGAGCCAACCCTGAAGCCCTTGGAAGAGATTATTTAGGAAAATGTATTTTGTTTGGGGGGTAATCAGGATCATGTTCCCGCGTGTCTTTGTTACATGCTTTATTGTGTATCATTTTTTTTTTATTTTTTTTTTTTTTTTTTTTTTTTCAGTCTGATTTCTTTGTTTTTATCAGTAGCAATACAAATTAATATATTTGGCAGTCTTATTTTTTTGTTTTTTATTTTTATTTTTGAGAGTCTTATTTCACCTAAATTTTTTATATTTTTTAAGCTTTTTTTTTGCTTTTTTTTTTTATTTATTTGTATTTTTTAATGTTTATCTTATGGTTTTTATTTTTTTTTCTTTATTTTTTTTTTTGTTTTTTTAATTGTTTTTTTTTTTTTTTCATATTTTTTCGTTTTTTTTTTTTTTATTCATACTTTTGTATTATTGTATATTTGTTTTTATTAGCTAAATAATTCAAGATTCCTTCCTTAATACATAGTAGCGTTATGGTCCTCACCATTAAAAGTGACAAAGGATGTGTAAGAAGGTGTGGGGTGCATGGAAGGGTGAAGACAATAGTGTCACTATCTCACACATGTATGTTTAAGTTCAAAATAAAGTAGAAAGATTTCACTCCCTTTAATTAAGAGTGTGCATGTATGCGTGTGAATTGAGTAGGGGGGTGAACACGAAATTTTTGACTTCTAAACCCGACATATACAATAACTAGACTTTACACGAAAAAAATTAGGGGTTTTCGGGGTTCCGTTTGATCAAAAACGCGAAAAACATAAATAATACGCTAAACCGTAAAAATAAATATCGGGAGTGATTTTAAATTACAAAACACTTAGAAAAGATAAAATAATGCATATAATATCTAGAATAATCAAAATCCGAAGCCGAAACGCGTCCGATGATGTTTTTCAGATTCACGCGGGATAACCTCTCGGATTTAGGTTAAATTCAAACGTAACGGATAAATTTCAAAATAATGATCGGAATAGAATAAAATATTGACCTGAAATTTACGGGGTGTGACATCCTTTCCCCATTAGAAAATCTTTGTCCTCAAAGCTTAGGACGTTGATTCAGACGTAGGTTTAGATTTAGCGAGAAGATGAGAGGAAACTTCTCCTTTAATTTGGTCTTCGTTCCCCACGTGTGAATTCAGGACTTGCCCCATGAAGTTCCACGTCACTTAACAATAGGGATATGGCTTTGTTTCAATTGCTTCACTTTGCGGTCCATGATCTCGACCGGTTCCTCGATAAAGTTAAACTTGTCATCAATCTGAATTTCGTCCAATTACCGATATAGCAAGTGGTTCATCGGCGTAACACTTCTTCAAATTAGAAACATGAAAAGAACTATGAACATAGACTTAAAATGAATCTGGGAGTTAATGTCTGTAAGCCACCGTTCCAATCTTAGCGACATACCTTAAATGGTTCAAATACATTACGAGGTTCTAGACTTTCTCGTTTGCCGAAATGATATCACCCCTTTCCATGGTGTACACGTTTAACATACCAGTTAATATCTCTAAGACCTGAAACTCCATGGCTTACAATTCCTATCGTAAACTCCTTTTGCTTATCACGAGCAACTTGAATACGCTTCTTGATCTGAAAGATTTTCTTAGTTGTTTCATGAACAATTTACGAGCCAGTAAGCTGAGTGTCTCCAACCAAGCCCAACAAATAGTTATCGACACTTGAGCGACCATAACATAGCCTCGAACGTTGCATCTTATGATAATAGTGTGATAACTGTTGTTATATATAAAACCCACCAAATGTAGGTGCATATCCCAACCTTTCCCAAAATCAATCACATAAGCACGTAGCATGTCCTCCAAAGTTTGGATGGTTCTTTCACTTTGACCATTGGTTTGCGGATAATAAGCCATACTCATATCCAATTGAGTACCTAGAGCTTTGTTTAGCGATTCAATAATTGGATTAAATCAACCATGGCTGAAAAAATTACCCTAGAGTGTAATTTAACGGGGCGCTCGATCAGGACAATAAACAAAACCTTGTACGTATCCATTCTTTGAGACAACTTTCCTTCAGGTATTGTCTCGTCAACTTCTCCATTGAGTTTATTTTTGTCATTGGCAGGAAATGATGGATTTTGAGTCGGTCCAACAATTACCCAAAGTGGGTATCTTGTCCAGTTGACGTCTTTGTAGCTTAGTAAACAAAATCCATGGAATGTTCTCCCACTTCCGTATTTGGTCACAGTTTTGAACAATAGACCAGAAGGTTTTTTGGTATTCACCTTGACCTTAGTCTCTCTCTCTGTCAAACACTTAACTAACATAGGGTGGAAAATCTTCTGCCTTCATATGTGACCACCAATACAATTTCTTTAAATCTTGATACATCTTATCTGATCCAGGATGTATTGAATATTTTGACTTATGCGACTCATTCATAATCAACTCCCTTAAGTTACCAAGATTAGGTATCCAACTTCTTTCATTCAAACATAACGTTCCATCAGCACGCAACCCTAGCTTCTTAATCATATCACTACAAATGCTTTGGTTTCACATATTTCTCTCACACTTCCTTAACCTCGATTGAGCATTCAAATATCCCTCAGGAAGATTCTAACCAACGTCAAACCAAAGCTTGAACTCGTATTGGCTTAATCCTTCTTCGCTTAAGCATCCCGCCACCATTTCGCTTTCCTGGATGGAATAACAATCTCACAATCGTATAATATGTGATTTTGGGATTGTGGTTTCACAGTAGCTGTTCTGACCATTCCCCCCTATGTTGTCTCATGTTCAACTCCTTCTGATCTAGAATATGTTGCAAACTCTTATGATCAGTGAACACAGTGCACTTTGTACCGTATAAGTAATGTCTCCACATCTTGAGAGCAAACACTACTGCTCCTAATTCCAAATCATGTGTCGTGTAGTTCTTCCTCTGTGGATATTGAGTTGCGATGCATAAGCTAATGACTTTCTCCTTTTGCATCAACACCGCGCCCAACCCTTTATGCGAAGCATCACAGTAGACCATGAAGTTTTCACTTCCTTCATGCAATGCCAAAATCGGTGCACTACACAACTTCTGCTTCAATGACTGAAATGTAGCTTCTTATTTTTCAACCCAATCAAACTTCATGCTCTTTTGAGTCAATTTGGTCATAGGTTTAGCAATCCTTACGAGAAGCGCCTACAATAAACCTTCCGATAATACAACCCGCAGACCTAAATTTACACTAATCTCTATCAGAGTCTTGGGCGATGCCTAATCCCTAATTGATTCTATCTTAGCCGGGTCCACATGAATGCCATTTCTATCAATCACGTAACCGAGAAATTATACCTTAGAAAGCCAAAAATTACACTTTGAAAACTTGGCGTACAATTCCTTATTTAAGCAATTTCAAAGATAAGCCTAAGGTGTTTTCTCTCACTCCTCCATTTCTCCTCGAGTAGCAAGATGTCATCAATGAATAACTATCACTACGTATCCAAGTAATTGGGTTTGCTCACCTATTCATGAGATCCATGAATGACTCTGGTGTATTGATCAAACCAAATGGCATGACATGAAACTTGAAATGTCCATAACGGGTCCTAAAGGCGGTCTTAGAATATCCTTTTCTCGAACTCATATTTGGCGATCTCTCTCTAGTCGTAGACCAATTTTTGATAACGTTAAGATCCTCGTAGTTTTATCTAAAAGGTGTCATCAGTCCTAGGTAGCGGGTAACGGTTCTTCATGGTTAGCTTGTTCAATTCTCGATAGTCGATGTATATCCTGAAGGATCAATCCTTCTTTTTGACGAACAATATTAGAGCTCCCTAGGGTGAGGAACTGGGTCTTATAAATCCCTCTGAGTATACGACATACTACGTCGGAGACGGGTCACAACGATATTTTAACATTGAAAAATTAAACCATCGGCTTCTCTGCCTCTTAACACCTAACATGCCTCTGAGTCTCATGGTATCCTGCTCTAACAGTACGCATCATATCAACAACTAAGCTCTCCTCTGCTCACTAGCAACTAGTGAAGGCATACCTATCACTAATATTGTTGCGGATTTGTTTTAAGTTTCATCTCCTAAGTGGCAATACAACAATCGCTATGTATCATGGCGTGGTGACTTTGCCAACCATCCATACCAATGATAACGTCGAATACAAACCAAGTTCTATCTACGGGTATTAAGTCTATCTCGAATAGATGATTCAGAAAATTCATTGTACAATCTCAAATGATGGTATCAATTCCTATGATCTTTCCGTCGGCTAACTCAACAGAGTACTTAGTGTCTACGGTGGTTGGGAAGATGCCACATAAAGGCTAAACGAGCGGATATGAGGTTTCTATCAGCTAGGTTTTGTGTTCTTGCAATAATTGCGTCCCTTGATTTAACTTAGGCCCATAAGAAGTTTTGTCGGTACGAGAATCTCATAATTTTCATGATTCTAAATGACTAAAATGTGAGTCAATTGAAGGAAATCTCCTAGTTCTCTTGGTTATAATCCAATTAGGAAGATAAGTTCGTTACGTTCTAACATCCTATAATCTATACTTATCGTGACTACAGGGAGAGTGATTCGGTCCTCTCGCTAAGGGTATTGTGTCTCTATATGATAAGGTTGGGAAATATCTACTTAGTATTGGCGCTTACAAACACGAGTACACATGACTAACACATCTCACGAATACGCATGCAAAATATCAGTAAAACATGAATACAAATTTTTTTGTTAAAAGTATAGAGAAAAGAGAGGAAAATAAAAATGGAAAGTAAGGATGAATTGTTAAAGTTTTTAAGGTGACTACTCCCAGCATAGCATGGTCCTTCCTGAATTATACATAGGTGATCAAGCTATGTACAATTTACGGACTAACGATGAATGCTCATTTCGTCAAACTAGTGTTATGTTTAAAAATCTTATACGGCATAAACGATATAGTTTATAATGTAGCAAAACAGTTCGTAGTAATGAAAAAAGGTAGTTTATATGGCGATACAAGATATTTTGTAAGCTAGCGGAAAATATTTTATAATGTAACCCTTGCTCTTTCTGTATTTCGAATGTTTCTCTCTCTCTTAGTCCTTTGATCTATTTGACGTTTGTCCAGTTTTGTAGAACTTTACGTGTTAAGGTGGTGGCTTTATGTGAAATGATGTGATTTAGGTATTTATGTTATATGGTGTATAATAATAAACCATTTAGAGGGAAAATATTATGTATTTCTTACCATAGTGGTTGACCTTGAATTTTTGAGAAATGCCGCAAAACGAGTTCCGCGACACGTCCGTTAATTTCCAATAGTTTTTGGGAAGAGTAACGTTAATATATCAAGTAAATACTCCTACTCAAATGAATGTGCGAATCCTCACTTACATCCCCAATGCTGTGTCAATGGAGAGTTCGGAAAAAGGGACAAGAAGCAAATCCATATGAAGATTAAAAGTAAGTGTTTTTGTCAATCAATTAGGTTAAGTATAAAAATCTAAATTTTGAAATAGGGTGCCTAGTTTGTAACCTCTAATTTTGAATTTATCGTTTTATCAACAGGAGAGTTTCCAAGTGTATTTGTCTAAAGAATAACCCATGGAGGTACAATTCACACCTCTCCAATGACTCGTTCCAAGGTTGGTGAAGGTAAAATTTGGTTGTTGAGTATTGAGTCTGATACTTTCTATAGTGGAAGAAACTAGTATGCTGCAAAGAGTTAGGGTATGAAAATCCTAGTATGGCCCTATTATCAAAACCTAGACTCAGAGCAAAAAATGGGGTCTTGTAGAATTAGTTGTTGATAAAGATGTGTATGAAATGCTAATGTATGTTGATAAGTTTAAGGTTATAGAACTGTACACTTGACCATAAATTTTAAAAAAGCAAACATGTTTTTTTATACACAAGAGCCTTTGGCTACAATTATTGATGTACTCAAAACCTAGTATTAGTTTCTGGTAATGAGGCCAGAGGTTGATGTAAGTGAGGATGAGTGGTTTAAGGGAGTCCTTAAAAAAGTTTGCCTATAAAATCTACGAAAGGCCAAACATCTAGTAGAAAGTAAGTGAGGGAAATCAAGTAGGAATTGGTTTTCAGGTAGTGAGAATTGTTCAGGTAGTGATGTCTTGTTCAGATAGTGAAGACAGTGACTATTTTGTATATGAAGAGAATAACTTGATTAGAGGATGTAGATTTTATAATGGCTGAGTTTAAGAGACACACCAAGATCTTGGTGAAGAATGGGTTATGATGTAAAGATAATGTGTTAGGAGGGAATAAGTGTTTGCTAAGAAGAGTTTGAACATCGAGAATTTGTATAGTGGAAGTGAATTCAGATGAAAGTGTTAGAGAAAAAGCATTAAGGAAAGTTTCTAGAAGAATACGAGCAATACAGGTAAAGGAGAAAGATTTATAAAAAGGATTCTTTCTAGGAATAACAGTTTGCTACTAGTACACTAGTTAAGGATAAAGTCACTAGAGTATCTGTGGAACAAAGAATACAATTATCCTTGCAAAAAAATGACAAGCTAAGGTGAGGGTTTTTGTAAAGGCCAAGTTCCGAGAGTTTGCTAAAAATGACATGGAATGTTATACCTTATTACTGTGATCCAAAATGGCCCAATTAGTAAAGTAAAGCCCAAGTCCTTTCAATAAAGAGAAAAGTGGCAAAAACCTTAGGGAAATCTTATGCTTGGTCCATGGTAATGCAATTGTCCAAGATTGCCCAAATGAGACACCTTAGAAGTCAGAACCCTTAAGGATACTCACCATGTCTACAATCAAGAAAGTATCAAAATGGCACACAACTTTTCTTTCTAGGATGTAGAGGAAACCACTAAACCAAATGAAAAGATTACTTTGAATAACCCCATAAGGATCATTACAGTAAAAGATTTGAAGTAGGAGTATCAAAGCAAAGGTGTCCTAGCTACAAAAGAAGTGGCATATGAAATAGTATTTGGGAACTAGTAGCCAGCAGTATGCACAGTTAAGAGATTACTAGTATGGAATTGAAAAGAACGAATCCAAACACTACAGTTCAGATAGAGGTTTTAACCACCAGAAGATAACCAAACAGTGAACAATTGAAAAGAAAGTTCAAGCGGAACACAATGTTTGACTCGACTTTAAAAAGAACGGTTTCAAAGCTGAGAAGAGAATTTCTTAGGTCTTCTATGGTTGATATCTTGCGTCTGAACCATTAAACCTGCCAATTCTAACTGCTGTTGGAGTAGACCCAAACAATGGGATCTATCCACTTGCATATGCTGTAGTTGAATCTGAAAGCAAGGATTCATGGAATGGTCTTGACTGCTAGAGTGAATGAATCTTATCTTTCAGAAACTCCAACTTCACTTTTTATATCAGACAGGACGAAAAGGTAATTTCATACTTAAAACTCTTTTTAATTGTTGTAGATTACTAGTTTTCTCATATATTCTGGTTATACATTAGGTTGATACCAGCATAGCTAGAACTTTCCAAAGCAGAAACATAGTTTTTGCCTCAAAACACATTAATGATAATATGACATTGACTATTGGAAGGTAAGTTTTACAAGGAAATTTAAGAAATGTGCCACTGCTTCCACCATTATCATAAGTTTTGATAAAAGAATGGAAGAATGAAAAAATCACAAAAAACGGTAACAGAAAATCAAAAGCTTTATAATGATTGTGTATTACTTGTTGGCCTTAAGAAGATAAGAATGTGTTGAGAGAAGATCCCCACACAACAAAGGGCTAGTACTCACATTATACAGGTACAACTTTTGTAATAATTTTGTATTGCATTAAGGTTAATGTCTAACTATGGTGGTGATTTGTAATGCGGTAGGGTAAAAAGCAATTTTCTTTTGAATAACTTGTGTGATAGTTCTAAACAGGCTCTTCTAGATGGAAGGTAACACAAAGCCTATTATCACTTGTCTAAATACATAAGGATTACCTTATGGGAAGAGAATTGTTGAATGTTTAGAAGGTGCAAACATGAGTGAAGGAACCTTAACACCAAATACTGCAAAGAACTATAAGCTTATTGTAAGGGCTGCTAGCAAAGATTGAAAGGTAAGTAATCTAACAATGAAAATTTTCACTTTCTTTGTGTTAGATTTACTTATTGGATAAATTTTCCCTAGCATTAATGGAATGTAGTTGTCTCTCTAGTAACAAGTAACATTGGTCCTCGGGTGATCAATTTGTGGTGTAATCTTGAGTGAAAGATTATGTAGTTGTAGAAATGGAGTTGATGAATACCCTGCACATATCAGTTGCTTCCATATGGATCATGCTACAGAAAATGGTGTACTGGGGGGGGGGGGGAGGCAATACCAAGGAACATGATAGAAAAAACAGAAGTCATTTGTAGAAAAAGACAAATAATGGGATAGATTACTGGAATACCAGAGTCTTATTGTCTTCCTGTCATTTTTTGGTTAACAACATGGAAAGAGATCTAAATAAATGTAGATAATCCAGTGCATGGACCACAGGTTGGAAAAATCAGATGTTGCCGAACAACCATTAATCCTACAAAAACCTCACCACCATATTGGCAGACCCCCTAAAAAAAGGAAAAAGAGTGCAGCTGAACTTGCAGATGAAATGATGAAGTCTAAGAAGCTGACAAAGACAGGAAAGAGTGTTACTTGCAAATCGTGTAAGCAGGTTGGTCACAATTCAAGAGGCTGCAAGAGTAAAAAAGGGGGTGGTTCACAACAAGCTGGTGTTGCTGGTCATAGGGATGCTGCTCATCGGTTCCACAACAAGGCTGGTGTTACATAGGGATCACAAACCAACACAGATTACACCGACAAGCTAGTTAAGTTATGTACTTTTTGTGTTTGACTTATTTAAGGTGAAACACTATGTCTATTTTCCTTTGGTACTTTAAGATGTAAGCTTAATATTGATATTTGACTTTGTATAGGTCAAACACATGGTTTTTTACCAACATCTTAATGAAGTTTGTTGGTTGAATTGTATGAATGTGTTGTTAATTATCCTGTGGTTTGTTGATTGTTATGAAATGTGTTGTTAATGCAACATATACTCCTTTACCCATTTACTAGGTGTTGTAAAAGCTAACCAACTGCATATAGGTTACACTGCATACTAAACAACACCAAGCATAACACTGAATTAAGGTGTTTTAGAGCACTTACATACCATAGAAATAGAGTTAAAAAAGACATAAACTAAGACATTACTTAAGACATAACAAAAGACATAAAGGTAGCAATTACATAACAACTTCAACCACGATTGTCATGGAACCACAACCTGCAAGCACAACTTCAATCTTCATAAGGAGCTCTTTCTCAACTTTTTTCTCAATCTCAACATGTCTATGGTATTGGCAAAGACCCAAACACAGGCTACAGGTATTGTAGGCTTTTCTCAAATCCTTTTTGATCCTAGCCTTCACCAAAATGTAAAATGGGGGGGATTTATGGGATTAGGGGGATTGGGGTTGAGACTTATAAAAAACCGTCATCATCCTTGGTGTCATGACCTCATCCTTGGTGTCATGGGGGAAACTTTCATCCTCATCTTCATCCGTCGTACTTTCATCTTGCACCCATGTTTCCAGTATATCCCCCAAAAAAAAAAAAAAAAAAATAATCACATAATACTTCATCAGTACTTTAGATACCCATACATCCTTAACAAATTCTTGTGCAGGTCGACTCTTAAAGCGTTCAGCAATCCTTGAGGTAACATCAGGCCATGGCCTTTCAGGGTGGACCCAAATAGTAGAAATAAGATTTAGAAGACCCCACATTACAACATATCCTACAATGATAACAAGAGGATTAACAAACAATAAGAATAGAAAAAAGACTTACCTGTACTTTGCCTTTGCATTGTCCATATATGACAATAGAGAAGTAATTGAAAACGGATAGGTGAAGGTTTGAAAATTGATATTAGGGTTATCGCCTATTTATAATAATGGAGGAAAATGTTAAAAGGTGGTTGGATAATAAATAACTTCACACCAACCATGCAAAACCTTGCTATCAAACAGAGATGTCAAAAAGATATACATAGATAACGAAAATACAACAAATGTTCATACGATTTCCAAACCATAAACTCAGCTACATTTCCAAACTATGTCAGCTACATTTCTCAACCATAATCTCCAATTACACCTTCAGTATTTTTTTGTTACATTCAAAAAATCTTGCTACAAACTAAATTCGAAAGATATGCAAGAAACAAAATACAACAAATATCCTCTGATGGTACATAAGGGTAATCCAATGATACTGCACCATATCCTATCAGACACTAATATCAACCGATGTAGCTTCCCAGCTACATTTCATATGTCAGACTACATTTCCAAACCATAATCTCCAAACCCTTCAGTATCCACCCCTCACGAAGAAGCAGAGAGAACAGATATTAGACACGGCCAAAGTACAAACACTTCTTTCAAATGATACAGACGCATTTTTTATTCAAGTTAAAAAAAAAAAAAAAGTAAAGGAAAAAACACACTACTGTTAAACAATTCAATTCCAACAAAACACAAAACATTTATTCAATTCAACCAGTTACATAACAATTCATACATTGTTACCAAAGTCAAGGAACAATACACAAAACACACTAATAACAAATATCCTAATCATAAATTTTGAATTTTGACGTAATAAAATCATTTCAGACTTCAAATGCTTCTCACCGAATGAGTGTTTGGAACCACCACCCACTTGTGCCATCCATCAACACCAACAGCATCCTGTTCATCCTCTCCATAGCTTTGTTCTCCCTCATTAGTGAATAAACCAAACCTTTGTAGAAGTCACTAAGTAAGTTCAAGATCCAAACCCCATAAACACCACACTTCTTTGATTTGTCACGAATTGGGCATCCTCTAAACCTTCTACCAGGGTTATCAGTGGTCCAAGCAGTTTGAATGGGAATAGGGTGTGGAGGTTTGCAGTCACAATGGGTTTTGTTACTAACATCTTGATTGTAGCGTCTTCTTTAATTTATATAAAAAGTATTTAATTTATTTGTATGAGAAGAAGAAGAATGAACTCCATCTTGATTGGGGTGTGTGAATTGAAGCCCACCAAAGTGAGTATAGATGGATGAAAGAAGATGATTGAACCCAAATAGTATAAACAGCCTAAAATACCCCCCACTTAACGGGAATGACAACCCAAAAGTTAGTACAGAGGGACTACACCCTATACGGTCCAAAAGTTTAGTGGACTGGATCCGTTAAAAAAGTATTCCGGAGTGACTAAACCCGCTATACCGACAAACCTTAGGGACGAATTATGAGCATTACCTCTATTTTAGACTATATTAATATTGATTTTATCGAAAACACAAATTGGCTAATAGCCCAGTTGGTAAAGCCTTGTTGCATATAATACGCATGAGGTCATACGTATCAAACATCAGCAGATACATTAAATTTATAAAAATAATAAAAATTTCAAAAAATAATGTATGAAAATTCGAATGTTAAAAAAAAAAATTATGTGATGTTCCACCCATATTAAATCCAGTCTTAGTTAAGCCACACATATATACATATATATATAATATATATATATATGATATATAAAATATATATATAAAGAGTATATATATAATAATATATATAGTATATATATATATATATGACATCATTGATAATCACAATGGGGCAACTATGTGTCAACTCCTATAAAATCCAGTTATAGTTACCCCATATTTAAAGTAAGATGGAAAATATACAGAATATGCATTTGTGCGTTGGCAGTCAGGCAACCAAAAATAAAAATAAATGGATTGATTCAAGGCAAATTGTGAAAGAGGAAAGGAAAATTCATCTCTCAGACAACTCGGTAAGTGTTTTGACGGGTGGTTAAGAACAACGGCTCAACATAGCCACCTAAAGTCTGAGGATCATACCCGCTCCGATACATACCAAAAATGTTTCTTGTATTACAAAGTGTATGGGCTTTGAGCCCAACTAGAATACAACTAATTACTGAACCTATAAATATTCAATCCTAGATTTAATATAGTCAACATTGGAATCACATTTAATGAAGAAATAGGGTAACACATTTTGATTTCTTGTTTAGTACTTACTTTTAACCCCCAAAATAACTTTTAATAAACATTATTTATTTTTTAGAATTTATTGTTTTTTCTTTTGTGCGCATTTATGGTATAAAAATCCACAAAAGCACAAAAGACCAGTACATCACAGCGTATCCCATAACCGCACACAAAAAAAAAAAACAGAAAAAACACATTCCTTAATTAAATCTTACCAAAATTAATAAAATCCCCAAAATCAGAACTTTTATTTAATTAATCACACCTATATAAAACCACTAGAAGATAATCACAGATTTATGAAATTTAATACATTTATATAGTCAATGACGATGAATGAGTAATAATGAGTTAATTGTGATGATGAGGATTATAAACGGGTATCTAGTTGGGGCGGGTGCCAGGAATAGTTGTTATTACCCAGAACACTAATATTATAATGTTTTGTAGTGAATAAGATGCAGTCCTGAGTTCTAGATGGAGGGACCATATTGATGAGGTGATTATTAACTTTATTTGTTTTCTTTTTTAGTATTTGATGAGTATGCCCTTAGTTAGCAAGTTAGCGTGGGGTGGGTTTATTGGGTGAGTTTATAGTGCTTATTTGGTTTATGTGGGCTTATGGTGTATTATCTAAGAGCGCGTCCGGTTGTTTTGTGCTAGGATTAGTGGATGCGCTTAGTTCTGGAAGTTTATTATGACATAATAAGCTTAGATAAGCCGAAAAGTATCAAAATAAGTGAGCATATGAAACATAAGCCCAAAACCAAGTAAGTTATAAGCCCGCTATATAAGCCATAAAACGTGAGCTCATAAAACATAAGCCCAAAACCAAATAAGTCATAAGACGATTATATAAGCCGAAACAAACACCCTTACGGGGTGTTTGTTTTGGCTTACGGCTTATTTGGATTTTTTGGGCTATGGTTTCATAAGCTCACTTTTTATGGCTTATTCTAAAACTTTTCAGAAGCTTATTATGACATAATAAGCTTATATAAGCCGAGATGTTTCAAAATAAGCCACAAAAAGTGAGCACATGAAACGTAAGCCCAAAACCAAATAACCATAAGCCGGCTATTTAAGACGAAACAAACACTGCCTTAGACTAGATAGTAGTCTAGTGGTTGGGGACAAGCAACATGAGGTCATGGGTTCAAATCATGGCTCCTTGTCCTTTAATCGTGGTGTTACGAGATTTACCTCTTACGTGTTGGTTTATCCCTGTTTTAAGTTTAGAAGAATGTCGTAAACGCAAAACGCACCCGACACCAAACAGATCCTATTCATTAAATTAATTGTGTTTATATGCTTATGTTTGATTTTTAGAATAATTAACATTTTAGTTTTTGGATGGTATGAATATTTTTCAGTGTTCGCGAAAAAGTAGGTGTGCACAAATCCAGCATAACAACCGAGAATAACACTGAACTAAAATTTTACGAAAACCGGATAAACTAAAACACTCACATAACACAAGTATATCTCTCTATCTCTCCTCTACTCTACACTCTCTCTCCTTTCCCTCTTACGTTGTTGGGAGAATTGCATTGTTTTTTTCCCTGCTTAAACTGATAGTCTTGAAAATAATTAGCAGTTCTAAGAAGGTTGTATATATTTTAATAACCGTATCAAAAAGTATAAAAGAAGATAAGGACCGTTTTAAGAGCAACCCCATACAACTCCCATAAAACATCACCATAATTAAACTTAGTTTGAGTAACATCTTGCTCAACTTAAATAGTAGTTGACCATATGATTGTTTCGTTAACTTGTGATCGAGTTAAATAAGGTATTGATAAAGGCAACAAGTGGTTGACTATTTGATAGTTGACATTACTTATGAATTGGAAGATAAGTTTATCAGTTCAATGTGCATCCGGGCACTTTAGTTATCTAGTAATTTGCATGTTTTCAGATTGTGGACCAAGGAGTCTGATTTGCTTGCTTTTGTTGGCGCTGCAAAATGAACAAGTGTATATAGTCTTATGTAATTTGTTGTTCTAAACCTGTTGTTTTCACATATATAGTTTCTTCTGCTGGGCGCTGTTCCATTCCCGAAGGATGTTCCTAGATTTTAGGAGCCTTGGCGTTGGTGGTGACATACCCTCGAACGAGGTCCGTATGAGAACTTTTGGTAACCAACTTCCTTGTACAGCGTAAGTGTCTGTTATTGTCACTCTGTCTAATCTTATTGATTTTCTTGTTAACCACTAATAATACTCTTTTCTTTATCTTCTTTCCAGGCTCATGACATAGACCACCTCGTCATTCCGACAAGAGATTACCTTTTTTTTTTTTTGTTTTTTTTTTTTTTTTTTTTTTATTTTTTTTTTTTATTTTTTTTTTCTTTGAATTGTTTTTTTTTTTTTTTTTTTTTTGATTGTTTTTTTTTTGGCCCCATCCGTTTTATGACATTGATCGAGCTGTAGAGTTCATTCACAGTAAGTACATTCAGTTTTCTTGCTAGTATTTCATTAGTATTCTGAACCAGTTACATAACTGTCTTTTCTTTGTTATAGGGAATGCAACCAGCGGAAAGACCACATATGTTCACTGCAAAGCTGGCAGGGGACGGAGTACGACAATTGTGCTTTGCTATTTGGTAATACCTTTTTCTTTTTTACAGATATGAACTCTTAAATAGAGGTGGCAAAATGGGTGGTTTAAGTACTGGGTGACCCATTTCCTTATAAAACGTTTTTATTTATGTACCCTTTTGACCTGTTAGAGAGAAAATATAACCAAGTCGACTCGCCTAAACTTCTTAGTGTTTATTTCCCTTTGGGTTAATACACAAATATGTTACTAAAGTTTGTCAAAGTGTTCACCTAAGTTACTAAAGTTTTTTTCGTTACAAATAGGTTTACTCTAAGTATACGATTTAACATTGGGTCACCGAACTTTATAAACAGTTACAAAGTAGGTTACTCAATTATAACAGATTTATTATTGGGTTAATGAACCTTTACAAAGAGGCTTATTATTTGGCTATTTACCCTTAAAAAAATCCACGCGTAATCCACACTTGAAGTAACTGAGTAACCTTTTTGTAACAAAAAAACTTTAATAAATGAGGTGAACATTTGGGGCAAAACTTTAGTAACATTTTTGTGTATTAACCCTTTCCCTTTTGACCTGTTGGCGATTTGTTCATACTATCCTCCGGCCTAAACTTTCGAATTTGGACTGAGTTGGCTCTAATGTTGCACAGGTGGAATACAAGCACATGACTCCTGATTCTGCTCTGGAATACGTACGATCAAGACGACCTAGAGTGCTCTTGGCTCCCTCTCATGAAGGTTTAACACCCCACTCCCTCCCCCCCCCCTCCTCTCCCCCGTCCCCGTCTTTTGAATATGTGTTGAAATCACCTCCACTAAACCCTATTTTCATATGTTTACAGGCTGTTCAAGAATTTAAGGATTGGCGATTAGCATCTACCGCTACACCCTCACCATCAGGGGATGTTGTTCTGATCACCAAAGCCGATTTGGAAGGGTACAGTAGTCCATCACATAGTGAAGAACTAGCAATAGTTTCCAGTTCAGCAAGAACAAGACCGATGATAGCAAAGCTATCATGTCTCTTTACATCTTTAAAAGTATCAAATGGTTGTTCAGCAATGAATATGAAACTAACGGAGGCACCTGCGTGTTAATTAACCACATCATTAGTAACGAGAAGTTGGTTTGGTGCTCTTTGCTTTTAAAAAGAGGATCGCTTAGTTATGGAAGAAAGGAAAAAGTACTTCATGAGGTATATATGTTCTATTTTTGTCAGTGAAAACGCCTTCACATATTGTGTTATATAAAAGTAATCGCCCAAGCCTCTAGTAATGTATTTTGCTTAGCTTCGATTATTCGTGTTTTATGAGAGAAAGCAACGATGTATGAGGTTTGGTATTCTACCGTTAATTGTTTTCATCTTTCCCTTAAACCCGAAGCTGTATTCTCTATGTAAGGTCTTGTCTGTCAGATTGCAAACACAGTCCCAAGTCTTATGGCGCGTTAATCATTTGTGTGAGATTGCGTGCCTGTCATGCCAGCTTTGCGATGGTTCCTAGACGCCTTGCAGGCGTTATGAGCTGGTCACATAAAGTACTCGGTCCTGGTTTTCAAGTGCCACATTAGTGTAAAACCTCACTAAAACCAGAGTTACCCTTTAAAAGGGTGTCATTTTACATCCAATAAAAAAGGAGGCCCAGCAAGGGAAAAAACAGCCCAACAACTAATCAACCTGCCCAAAATCATTAAATAATATTTTTTATACAAAACATACCCTCAAACTATGCGACAAGTCACAAAACTACATTAAACTTTTAGCTATTTACGTCTTTTTTATATAACACTATTTATCAAATACGAGTATGTAACATTTATTTAACAATTCATTCATAAAAGAATATAACGCTGAAAAGATTTTCTAATTGCGAACAAAACGAGCACAATATTGCAATGCTTTTGACATACGTACCTTACAAAAAAAATTAAGTTTAATATATATATTTAAAAAAAAACTTTCAAAACACACCTCTAAACTACATAATAACTTTAAAATAAATCACAGGGATGAAAGACGTACAATTCTATGAAAGTTTAAATCTTATAAATACTTTATACTATTTACGACTATTTTTTATAATAAACTTTCTTTACAAATTCTAACAAATATCACTCTGACTTGTTTGATAAAAAAATTATATGCCTACGAGAGGGACCTCTAGATACGAACAAAAGAAACCCAATATGATATGAATAGTTGCTATAAAGTTACTAAATTATAGAAAAACGTCCGAAGTTTACTATGTTTTGTAAAAAAAAAAAAAACGTTCACAAAACGCTCATAAGACTAACTAATATCTTAAAATAAACCACAATGCAAAAACAAGCACACATGAATGTTTTGAAATTATATAAATAACCCTATGTTTTTTGTTATTTACGACTATTTTATATAACAAACTTTTTTTTAACATATATCTAACAAATATCTGGCAACTTTTTTGATAAAAAATATTCTGTTAAAAAGATATTTCTATTCTAGCTAAGGTGATTAAAAATGTTTTAAATTGATAAATCACCGTAAGTTAAACTTTATTAATAGTAAATTATTTTTAGATAAAATCATAATGGATCACAGTCCTACAATCCGAGTAAAACCAAACTAACATTATTGTGCTAATTCTCCCATCGCAATTTGAGCGAGAATCATAAAAGATCTGTACTAAGAACGATAACTTAAAAACATTAATCTAAACTAATATGTTTGAAGAAGACAATCATACATCAACCGGAGATTATCTCTGCATCATGCAGCAAACGCAAAATCATACGTATTGAAAATCTTGGCCGTATCAATGGCATATTTGACTAACCCATTCAAATTTTATTTATTCATTTTCAGTTCTTTTGGTAGAGACGAAAAACATAAGGCAAACCATCTTTTCATTTTGTTCTGTTTTAAAAATAAAATAAAAAATAAGATCTTAAATAAGAAAAAAAAGAAAAAAAAAGTGCGAATAAAAAAACAAAAGTAAGCAACGGTATAAGAAATGTTAGATTAAATAAGTTGCAATTTAAGAAAGTGGTGATCTAAAAAGATATTGCGACCCAAAACAAATCTTTACATTTTTACATAATAAAGGAAAATAAAAATTGAGGACTTTTTACATTTCACAAAAAAATCTTTCCTAAGATGCACTAATTTTTTTATTATTTATTGATTTTATGTTTAATTAAAAAGTTTAAATACTTCCAAAATTGACATTATTTTGGTGAGAAAATCGATTGAAGAAAAAAACAACAGAAAAAAATATGTGTCAAATTTATAAAAACAAAAACTTGAAAAAAGAGGAGGTAATTAATAAAACTTTAGTGGTTTAATTTTAAATAAATTATATAGTGTTAAGTGTAAATTTGTAAATTTATAAATTTTATTATAACTTAAAAAAACAAATAACCCTTTAAACTTTCATAACTTATAAAACAGAAAAATAAAAATTATACATATATTTAAAAAAAACATAATGTATAAACCCCGTGCGTGCACGAGAATTAAAACTAGTAATAAAAACATAAATAAGACAATTTTTTATTTTAAACATCACTTTGGATGATTTTAAAAAGAAAAAAAAACAGAATTTACGTAAAGATATGTATCAATAGTGTGCTAACATGTAAAAAAATGGTGCTACTATTTTTTTTGAACAACAGCTTTATAAACGACTAGTCAAGGACTAGAATAAGACAATTACAATGATACGTGTTTTTTAGCCAATCGATCTATTGAACAGGCTTTTACATAAAAACTAACAACACCAATAATAAGAAATTAGAAACAATTTTATCAAAAATCCCTCGCCAGTGAAGGATGGTACCCCCCTTTACCAACAAAAAGTACAAATGTTTTCGTACTTTATGGTATTTTTTTCCCTCTTTACAGTGCAACACAGTTTTTTATTTGTTTCTGTTCCGTAATTTTTGACAGTTTCATACTTTTGACCTGTTAAACTTTATAATTTTCGTTCCGCATTCTGCGTTTCACTGTTTTATAATATAAACAAAATTATAAAAAAATAAATAATAAATAAATAAATAAAAACCGGAAAAACCAGAGGGTGTACAAACGGCTTTTCAGGGGTACATATATCGATAAGCCGTAAAAAAAACAACTGCAAATGAAATGTTTTGATAAACAACTTTAGTGAATCTCCGGCATCTGGCTCGCTATATAGGGTAACCTGATGCTACATTTTTAGACCGTCTTTACTCAACACATCAATGGTGTTGCGCTTCAAGACAATTTAAACACTCACTCGGTTTGATGAGATAAAGATAATGCATCTACATATAGTCTTATAGAGTGAGGTATCCCTCCTTAAATATATAACTCTAAAGTATTAGACATGTAATCATTTCATAAATCTTCTAAGTCATGCTATGACTATATGAGTAGTATAAACATCTAGGATTTTGTTATATGACATTCGCTATCATTCTTTACAAAATTAATACAAACTTAAAATTTAAATAAAATATTCATCAAAGATAATAGATAAATTATTCAATAGTTAATCTATAATACTTATAATGCATTTTCGTTCTCCTTAATTAGAGATATTAAAATATTTAAGTTTTAACAAATTCTGTCATTAGATATAAAATATTCCAAGTGTGGTAATGTTTTTATCGCACACAAAAGATGGATACATGAGATATATTTACATAATTTAACGAAAATAACCCTAAATAATTAACGAAGAGCTACATAACTTCCGGTTTGCATGTTTAAGGATTATGCCACTCCTTACGTAATTTACTCATTTAAGGATTATTTTATAAATCGCAAACTCATACATGTGTATGTAACATGACAATGAACCGTCAACCTTCTAAAAATATACACTTTTTACTTTATACCTTAATATGCGAAAGGCCATGTTCATATATTTTTCCTCGCAATACATTTTCAAAAGATATGAAATAATATGTTTATTAGAATTTTAAAATTAAATAATTTCTTTCATAACTAGTGTATATTCTATTATCAATATTATTGTAAAACATATCTACAATATCATATTGCATCGTATTATTTCCAATTACATGTATTACATTACGTAATGTTTATTGTTACATCCAAACTGCATCAGTAGGTTATTGATATGTGATTCACGTATCAATAGTTCCATAATATTACATCAAATAACATATAAGGTTTAAAATGTTTAAATATTCGAAAAGGATGAGTAGCGAACTCGTATATGCGGTACTGAATAAAAGTATCCCTATAAACGTTACTAGTTTTAATCCTCGTGCACGCACGGGGCTTGTACATTATGTTTTTCTTAAATATATATATAATTTTTATTTTTTCTGTTTTATAAGTTATGAAAGTTTAAGGGGTTACTTGTTTTTTTTATATAGTTATAATAAAATTTGTAAATTTATAAATTTACACTTAACTCTATATAATTTATTTAAAATTAAACTATTAAAGTTTTATTAATTACCTCATCTTTTTTTCAATTTTTTGTTTTTATAAATTTGACACATATATTTTTATGTGTTTTTCTTTATCAGATTTCTCCACCAAATTAATGCCAATTTTGGAAGTATTGAAGCTTTTTAATTAAACATATATTCAAAAATAAAAAAAAAATTAGAAGCATCATACCTAATAAGGAAATATTCTTTTTTTTGAAATGCAAAAGTCCCCACTTTTCGTTTTCCTTTACTAGGTAAAAAAGATTCACGTTCTGCGAGCCATAAGTGTGTATTGTGTATCGAGTGATATCTGAAATCGAACCTTCCGCAAAAGAATTAAAGTATTAGAAAAGATTTAGTGTGAAGAATTATTGATGTCATAATCCTCATCTTAAGTTTGTTTTCTATTTGATCCTAAGTCAATAAAGTATAATAAGATTACATCAAATTACATATTACACATATTACTACGTATTACATATTACATAGCATTAAATAAAAATATTAGCAATGGCTATATATAACTCTTTCTAAACCGACAACAATCCATAGTTTTTAAACCCTAAAAAAAACTCATTTCTACAAATTCATCAAAATTATCTTGTGATCGAAAGCAATCATGTTCAATTCAACAAGAAGGTAATCAATCAATACACCAACTTCTTCATTTTCATTTCAGGTTTTAATATATGCATCAGTTATTAGTATCGCATTCTCTCTCATTATTTAGCTTATTTAGAGGTCGTTTGGATTAGCTTATTTTATGGGCTTCTTGGTAGAAAAGCCGGAAAGTTTATTCGTCTGTAGGTTATTGGAAGTCTTACGGTTCTTTGCGTGATGATGTGATCCGTAGATTACTATATATATAAACCTTGTTCCTCCCTTTTGACATGTCAGAATAACGTCTTTAGAATGACCAAGTTCCGATACATTTTAAGGACTTGATCGTTCTCGTAAAACCAACTGTTTTCTCAATATTTATGTAGATGACTGATGTTTTCTGTATCTTTACTTAGTAGCGGTAAAACGTTAAACCTACTATAACCACTATATGGTTACATTTAGAATGACCAAGTTTCTATATTCTGGTTTATGGGAATTAAATCTAAGTGCACCATTATGTACAGTACCAAAAATGTATAGACGTTTTGTTAGAAAAGTCTAACAAACTTCCTTACAGTTAAGTAACAAGCTAACCTAATAAATAATTTTACCCTGGTGCGTTAACTATGAATTTGAAATCTACCAAAAAAGTGGTTTAAGATATATAATTGGTTGAGGTTAAAAATGAGGAAATAATCATAGTTCATTTTATCTTGCGTCAAATGAAGGGTGGAAAGGTCTCTTCATTCTTTATCAGCAGCAATCATGTTTAATCCATCAATACATGAATTATTGGGGTTTCATTGTTACTGAATCACATACTTATAATTTAGGGATTTTAATATCAATCATTATATAGTAAACGCTATGTACTTTATTTGTGAAATGGTTGTTGGGATTATTTACTACGAAATTATGCAACAGATTCAATTAGCCTATTTTGTCTCTTACTGAAACGGGTTTTTTAGAGGTTAAATTACTAATCATACATTTTTAGAAATGCTAACGATTCCGTGCCCAACGATGTGATCTATAGATTAAGGTGTAGAGTTGGCAGTAGGTTTGTTTTATATAAGTGTTTGGTAACATTGTAGTTGTAATCATCAAGTGTAAATTCAGGTAAAAGCTGCCAAACGCTTCTTTTATTAGTGTTTCAAATAGGAGCGTTTAAACAAAATTCAAAAGCTAAACGCTCATCGTCAAACAAGCCCTAACGCCCTATGTATTGTTGAAGATGTTTGAACTTATTGTGGAATGGGTAGGAGGCTTGTTCTTTGTCGCCTTGATGAGGTTGATCATTTTATTTTTTGTTTATGGGGGACACTGAGTTTGTGGTTAGTTAGAGAGATGATTACTTACTTCCTTTGATAAACAATAATTTGTTTGGTTAATACGGATCCCATGCAAGCTTAACCCACATTTTGACAGTTTTTGAAATATTTTCCTTGTTTGTTGAAAACGTAAACTTTGAACTGTGGTATGTCATATTAGTTAGTACACATATCCAGGTGGATAAATCCACTTCAATTCTTACCAAACAACAAGCGTCTTTGTATCTTTTAGATTAGCTTCCCCAAAAAACATGTATTCAAATATCCATGCATTATTAATTAGATTGTAGCACATTACTTGTACAAGGAAGGTATGTTTATATTTAGGAGTAGTGCTGATAGGGCAACAGCATAAACCGTCATTATCTTTATAAATCTTGTTTGTTTTCTTTCGATAACCTAAGCAGTTTTATATTTCATAGTTATCTCAAGCAGCTTTTTGCCCAGACCTCAACGTAGGGATGGACTAACTTTTTCTTATATATATATTAGTAGAGTTATATAAACCATGACTCTAAATTTAACCACCATAGGGGTACTCTTTGTCGACTCAAAACTGCGTTGATAAGTTGAAAACTTCGTGTTTCAAGCTTCTGACCCATGTCTTACCTATTACGGGACAGTAAAACCTAAAAATTTTTGATAAACATATGTAACATGCCAAAAATGTATATAGGTTTTGTGAGCTAAATCTAACAAAGTTGCTGATTTTAACCAAAAAAGTGGTAGAAATGAAGATAGATAATTGGCGGAGATTAAAGATGAGAAATTAGTCATTGTTCGTTTTATCGTGCGTCAAATGAAGGGCGAAAAGGTCTCTTCATTCTTGAAATCAAATAGTTAACGAGGGATGGAAGCTCACTTCATTTGGTTAAGGAACATGAAGGTGTAGTGTGTGTGAATATATCACGAATTTCCATTGCAAAGTCTCTATAGCTTACAATCCTTTTCCATTATTAGTTTAATTTGATCAATTTTGTTTTGTTTCCTATTTTGCTTTGATCGCTCAAGCGAAAACGATATTGCAGTTTAGCTTGTACTGATGGGAATGAGATTGGGCGCGGGAGTATTTTGGGATGGTAATTTTTTCTATTGAATGACACATGTTACTCCATGTGTGGGTAGTTAATTTGTAATTTAATCGTATTATTTTACCCCACAAACTTTGATTCAATGTTTTTCACAAAAATGACTTCTTTTGCCGAGTGGAGTTCATTGTTGGAAAGTTAACCAAAAATTTGGCATCATGATATACCATAATTTGAGCACATCTTTTGTGTAAGTGGCAAATTCAGTTGATTAGGCAATAGGAGCTGAGGTAACATGTCAAACGGATTGGATCAACTTACCGGCCTTTGAACTTCAATTGCTATTTGTATTTTTTCTTCATTTATTTGAAATATATTTTTCTATTACCTAATTGTGTATAAATGAAATGGTGTATTAACCAGGCTTTTTCAGCTCCACAATTTTACACCTCACATCACAAATTGTATGAAGAACCTCCCATGGCCCAGAAAGTCTCTAAAGAAATTGGTGAGAATTGATATAACCTCCCTCCCTTGTTTAATATAATCTTCATAATTTCATATACATATATTTCAATTGTTAGTGTACTTGCTACGACGATTGGTTATAATGTATTCATGTTTTTCAGGATCCTTTAGGAAGCAAATGTATTACTTCCCTGAGACACATCGAACATGTATGTTATTTATCTTTTTATGCTAGAATACAAGTAGTCTTCGAAAGATTATTATGATGCATTAATTTAAGTATTTAGGCTGGTCCTTACCACCTAAGATTTATATAATCATTTTTTATAATTCATTAACAATGTATAGATTTTTATTGGCCATAATTCTTTTCAATCAGACTTACTTATGAATCAAAATATGTAGTAGTATGCTTCAAAGCGACAAATCACAAATATGATTCTTATGAACAAAAAATTTAGATATGATCTCCACGTTTTCAATGATTTTGGCTTCACGTATTTGGGATTAACACGATTTTATCTAGTTAAGAAAATGTGACATGTTTTATTCTGTGATTCCAATCCGGAAACAAAGTGTGGCGTTATTGTGAGCATTATTATTATTAAGTATAGTTATTGGGTCAAAGCCCTTTTCTAGAATGATCTTGAAAATATTTTATTGTACGTCCTTTGGAACTAATGGACATCAAACGTTACACAATTACCCCCCCCCCCCCCCCCCCCCCCACCCCCCACCGGGAACACAGATTCAGCAGTCACATGTGTGAGTACTCAGTCAACACCATAACCATTTATGGGCTTTCTGGAAGAGTGGTGGAGGTAGAGTTTTTGAAATTTCTTCGTCGAAACGGTCAGGCCTTGGAAAATATATATATTCAAGATGTTGAAGGCGATTCAATGAGCGACGAATGGTGGGTATCTAATGTTGCACACATCTACAACAATCACATTGCAAATGCTGTCCAGTTTGCGTCACCTAGAGTCCAAGTTATAATCAAGTAATATGACTAGCTGCCAAGAACCTCTTTAGATATCCGGAATGTAAGTATTAACTTTACACTTATTTCTTATATTCATCTTAACAATGCTATTTTGTTATACTGTATAAATCAGTCAATGCATTGCAATTTTTTGCAGGTGCATGTGTATTAACTTCACACTTCTTTTAAAAGTCTATTCTTGAAAGGTAATTATTTCGTGAAACTACCTGATGTTTGTGCATCATTCTTCGCATAAGTGGCAAATCGACGGGAGGGCAGATGGGGTAAAAGGTCTAAGTAACAAACTGCACAAAATATTTTTCAATAAAGCCCTTCAGCTATTATAAGCTTGCCAAAGTACACAAACACTTTGAACAGTACTCTACTTTTTTTCTTGCACATAAAGGAGGCCAACTTTTTTTTAGCCGATTTAGGATTTTTTGTCACTTCCCATTAAAAAACTAACGGCCATTTCGTTATTTCCCTAAATGAATCTTTTATGAAATTTGAGTTGGTTTTTTGAAGATTATTCACTAAAACACAGTCGGACTAAAACACAATGCCGTTAAACTAATGACTGACAATATCCCCATATAAAAAAACCTAATCCCTAATCGAGTGACAAAATATAATCGATTAAATCAAACGGGTATTGAAAGTGTTCTTATATAACTTAAAAACTCAACACTTGGTCTTAATATATGGCCGGAAATTGCACTTTTAAGTCGTTTGCGACATCCAAACATTGTGCAATACTATGGATCTGAGACGGTAAGTAAATTATATACCCATGTTACTTTTTATTTTACATATATTTGAATGGTTTATGATACTATTTTAGCACATGGCTGCTTTGATATAAACTTATCAGGTGGATGACAAACTTTATATAATACTTGGAGTATGTTTCAGGCGGTCTATTCATAAACTTCTTCAGGAGTACGGACATCTAGGTGAAATCGCGATCCGAAGTTACACTTAGCAAATATTGTCAGGACTTGCGTATTTGCACGGCAAAAATACATTCCATAGGTAAGTTCTGTTTGGTCACGTCTTGATTATTCTTATTTCAGTACTCACAGCCTCACATACTGTGTAATTGGATTTTAACGTCGTTGCCATGATTCCTTTTGACATGATTACATGTTTATCTCAATATGCAATTTACCTAAATTATTAACGTAGTATTTAGCATGACATAAACTTCAAAACTGAACGAACACAGTAAGGTTCCACCCAATGGACAAGTGCTCTAAACTGGAACCCTATTATTAAACCCCTATCAGTTTAAAGTTAAAATTATACCCGTCTGACTTTGTTAATTCAACTCAAATTGACTCGCTTTGACACGAATGAATGGAAATCGGCCCGGTTTACATTGTGTATTATTCAATCTTTGGTAAATTTAGTGACTATTAATCTAATACGTGGCACCTGTATGTTTAAATTCTATTTTTGTCAGGCTCTTGTAAATAACGACACAGAAACGAATTTGATCTCGGAGAATGATCGACCAGCAATTGCTGTTGCTGATACAAACTGTGCCTCTCCTCTCACTATACAATTGAATTGTGTGTTAGTCTGTTCTTCCTCTCACTACACAACCTCTGGAAATAAATTAGGAGTTATGATCCATATTTTTTTTTTGGGTAAAAAAATATTGGCGTTAATGGGACTCGAACTCAGTTTATTATTATCCATATTCTTATCTTTTTCCAACCTTCTGTGACGGAGATCTCTATGTCTTGCGTAATAAGAATATTTTTAAAGAACAACGATAACGAAATTCAAGTATTTAAAAAGAAATGGGTCAAGAAGATTGCTCTTGGAAGTCTCTTATAAATGAGGATCCAAGAAGTTATTGCACAACTCCAGCTAAACGCTTCCTAGCCAAATGCGATAAACATTGTTTTCTTGTCACCGGTGAGTTCGGAAAATCCATCGAGGTATTCAGTCTGAATGACTCCAAAAACGACCGGGAGAAAGTAGATGGTTTAGAAAAACACATGATTTTTATAAGTGGTTCGAAATAATGCTTGTCATATATGATACAAGTGTCCCATTGTGGCATAGTGCTGTCATATATGATACAAGAAGTGTGTATTCTCTATCTGGAAACATATGATTCTTGGACAGGTCGAAGCATGAAACTTGATTTTGGAAGGTACTTTGTTCCAGTTAAGGAACATCAGGCAATACCAAGGATTTTTAGAGGGGATTGGATACCATAAGTGGAAAAATATGCTGGCTAAATTTTGGGTCAAAACTGGTCATATTGTGCCAGCTGCTCCGCGATATTTAGTGGGGATTGGATACAATACATGGAAGTTATGCCGGCTAGATTATGGGTCAAAACGGGTCACATTAGTGGGGATTGGATACAATACATGGAAAAATATGTCGGCTAGATTATGGGTCAACACATGTCACATTGTGCCAGCTGCTTAGCGATTATTAGCGGGGATTGGATAACCATACGTGGAAAAATATGCTGGCTAGATTATGAGTCGAAACTGGTCACATTGTGCCAGCTGTTTAGCGTTTTTTAACGGGGGTTGGGTACCATACATGGAAAAATATGCTGGCTGGATAATGGGTCAATATAGGTCACATTAAGCAAGCTGCTGCTTCACGATTTTTAGCGGGGAAGGTGGAAAAATATCTTGGCTAGATTATGGGTCAAAATGGGTCTTGTGTTGTGTAGATCAGCAATACAAATCTTGTAAATAGTTCTTGTGATAATTATATTTATGATGACTTCTTATCAAACACATATGTTCAGTTGTTGTGAATAAAGTATTTCAGAGGATGTAAACAGCAATCCTCCTTGTTTGACTGCTTGACCTATTTCGTAATATCTGTTTTTCTGTAGTTTCGCATATTTTGTATTATCCATTTGACTGCAATCCTTTAAAATAGAGTTTAACTTTGTGGTTTTTTGTTTGTTGTCAAATGACCCATTGCAGGAGGAGTGTTCGTAAACAAATTAGCTTTACTTTCTCTAGATCAAAATGGTAATAAATCATAATGCTATTACAGATTCTTCTTGTACTCGATGTTCTATATCCTCCTCATTTTTAAGATTCGAAAAATACCCTTTTTATTTCATCCATTACAAATGATGTCATCATAGCAAAAGTCGATATGTAGTTAATTCTCACACCATGTTGAGATTTGAGATAACTCTGGTGCTAATGATTTCACAATCCCTATAACCGCAAACTTTGATAAAGTATGTTGTGCAACCCACCTAATATCCCTGTGACACTCGCGGTACATAGTATGGATCCACTTTCACGGGGAATCATTACTCTTGACGCGACCAAAGGGCTTTGGCTCGGTTGGTACCCACCTCCGAAAAAACCGATGGGCCCACGGGAGAGATTTTGTGGATAAAAAGTCAAGGTTCAAGTCTCGGCTCCTGCCTACTCCAGTGGTGCCTCATTGGGCCAGGAGAGTTGCCGGAGCTATTCCTTATAGGGTGGACAATTGCTGGTGCCAAAAAGCACCGGGGTCATAGTGTTCCCGCCAATTCACACCTTTATGGATTGCTCTTCACGCATGTTTGATTCGTGCAAGGACACCTCGAGCATTGACTGACATGACTTGGTCAAACCTATGAAGGCCAAGATTAACTATGGTCATTGGAGTCCTACATGGTATTCCGAACTTTGTACCGTATGTCAAGCTGTCCAAGTTGAATATACATTTATTACACATTATAAATTGCAGAAAATTTGTTCGTAAACACTTAAATCAAGACACATCTTACAAAATTTGCTGAAGAATGAACAAATAGTTTCTTTCGCCGTAACGCTCCAAAGATCTAAGAAAAGTTGCATGAATAGAGGCTCTAACAAATAAATTTTTCAAGATCGGCCAAAAACTTAACGTTTTTCAATCAAAGAAAGTAAAAACTTAATAATTGCACCACAATTATCTGTTGAGAAAATCTCAATCAAAATATCTATATTATTTATAAAGCATTTCACTACAATTCTTAAAAACTAAAAACTTAAAACTTAAACAATTAATGTTGAAACGCATATAACAGTTGCACTTAAATATAACACTTGTACACTTAAAAAATCATCTTCATGATTTCGATAAGCATATATGGAAATATCAAAATCAAATTTTAATACTTATCAACACACACAAAAAAGACCCCCCCTTCTAATCTCATCATTTGACTCAATCTATGAAAACATTCAAATTAAATTTTATCACCAAAGCCGGTTTGGAAGATGCTATATAAAACAACCCATCATTCACTTTTCACAAACATTCTAACTCCTACGGATTCTCCACTACTTGCCGACAACCACACTCACCACCACCACAAGATTCTACATGTTTTGATTTTCTTTTTAAATAGATCTATGTATTTTTAAATCTTTTGACATTTTTTTCAGATTTACTCGCCGGATTCTTCCACCAATGCCGACAACCACATCACCACCACAAAAATCTTCATGTTTTACAGCCGTCGCTTATATCGTTGTTGCCGACTCGCGTCGCCAGAAAAACCAGGTTATATAATTTTTTTTACGACAATGACGGTATTTTTAATATATTTTTAATATTTTTTTAGATAGATTCATAAGTTTTATTTATAGATCTATAGCTTTTATTTCTATATGTACGGAATTTAATCTTCTTTTTACGTTTTTCTTAACGGCCGCAGCTAGCTCGAAAAAAATCTGCTCGCCAGAAAAACCAACTACTCGTCAGAAAACCTAGCTGCTCGACGGAAAATCAAGCCGCCCGTGTGAAAACGTTATAATTGTTATAAAGTTTGTTGTATAAATGTTGTAACTTTGTTGTGTAAAATTTGTATGTTCTTGTAAAAATTGTTATAAAGTTTGTTGTATAAATGTTGTGACTTTGCTGTGTAAAATTTGTAGTAAGTTGACTTTTGTAGTAAGTTGACTTTTGTTAGTAAGTTGATTGGACTGAAATATACGATTGAAAGATATGGTAGTAAGTTGACTGGTGAAATATTCGATCAATAAAATACATGGCTGGACTGAAATATACAATTGAAAGATATGGTAGTAAGTTGATTTTTGTTCACTGAAATGATAGTAAAGTGTGGTGAATTTGTATTTATTGTGTTTTCATTTTTTATAATTTGGGTATATTTGGTATGGTTATTAAGTAGTAAACAATGCATTTATTATGATTGAAACGTATATTGTTTTCCAAAATATATGCGTTAACTTATAAATTTGTCAAAGTTTAATATGTATTTGAAAGAAAACAAACTTTTCCAAAACGTGAATATATATAAAATAATTTATAAAATTACCAAAAAAAACCTTTCAAATTTAAAAAATATGACAGCAAAAACTCATGACATAAAAAGTGACTTTAAATAACCTTAAAATCTGGAACAAAATATACACTAAATAATCCAGCAAAAACATGACCCGCGCAACGCACGAGCCGCAGTTCCACTTGTTAGGATAATATATAGTAGAGCAAAGTCAATTTACAAAGAGTTAAGCTTAATGGCTGGCAATATATTTAAGAGATGTATTTAAGATCATATTGTTTTCTAACTTGTTTTAGCACTATTAAGAAAAAATATAGTAGAACAAAGTCAATTTCAACAAATTAAGAAAATACATAGTAGAACAAACACGCATTTAATTACTTGGGTGATAATAAATAATGGATGTACCAAGAAGTTTTACGCGACGAGTAACGTACGTTGTTATTTATTATCTCGTAATTAATGTAATATTTTATTTTCAGTTTCAGTACATGTTTTTATATGTTTTTTATAAACGTTAAGAATTTTTTTCTTCAGTTGAATTATCGCATGTTACAACCGTTTGCAATTACATTTTGATCTTTTCATGTTCTATTTTGAACGTTACACGAAAAACTTACAAAAATATAGCATATCGTTAATTATCGGCCGTTAGGAATTTCCACCGCTATGCGTGGGTACTCGCTTAGTCTATAAAAATGTTTTAAAGCATAGAGAGGGTTTAACCTTGTAATTGGTCCAACCAAACAGGCCCTTAGGTTTATTTTTGGACTTGTAGGCTTATACAAGCTTGTTAAGATATCGTAATAAACTTATATAGTTTCGTAAGTCTCAAAATAAGCTAGAAAATCAAGACATGTAAAATATTACTCGAAATTAGAAAAACTCGTAAGCCCGCATGTATTTATGAAAAATAAATCGAGACTCGCAAAAAAATATTATTTTACCGAGCTTATTTTTTAATCTAGTCTTATATACTATAAAATCGAGTTGCCCACATTTAATATGCAGTATTAATGACTCAGTACAAAACAATTCTCCCACTAAACTCAGGTTGCAGTACCCTCAAAATTCAATATATTCGCCAGTTACAAGAACCATGAATGCAGAGGATATCAACAGTCTATGCAATTACAACCAAAAGGAATACAAATCATCTTGGACCCAATATATGCGTACAAACTAAAAAAGTGAAACAATTGAGAGCTTTTAATCACTTTATTAATATCATCATCATAAAAACGTAATTCTGTAGAACTTAAACCGCCATCATCATCATCATCATCATCACAAAATCATAATACTTGCAGCTTTGATTATTCTCAATCTCAACTATCTTGCGTGAGGTAATTATTACAATTGGTTTTTATATATCACGATCTTAATTATTGATTGAATTGCTTTTATGTTTTGCTTTGTTGTTGCAGCTTTGATTCTTCCCGATGTCAGCTATCTTGCGTAAGGTAATTACTACAATTGGTTTTTATATATCATGATCTTATTTTTTGATTGAATTGCTTTTATGTTTTGCTTTGTTGTGAAATTATAATTTGGATTCATAATCAATTCATGATGAGATTCTATGCTCACCAAGTGTTTGATGTATGCAATTCATTGATACGATTGTGTATGACCTTTATAGAATTGTAAATTTTGAGTTGGATTATGTGATTGTCTTTGTTAGATTAGGGCTTGATAAATTCGAAGAGGAAGAGACCTAATAAGAGTTGGATTATGTGATGGTCTTTGGTTTATATCAACGATTCTAAGAGTTGAGCACATCCTTCAAAGTCGATCTATGATGCCAGTGATGGTTTTGCTATCCGCACCTTAAAATCGGTAATTATCGCGTATATTAAAAAAATTGTTTTAGATTGAAATCACATATTATAGCTACTTTGATTTGCTTTTTTTTAATAGTCAATTTAGTTTTTTCGATTTAATTAATATATTTTGATGTTTGATTTTTTTGTTTTAGATTGAAATCACAGATTATACCACAAACTACTTAGGGAGGTTTGTACATTTCATCGGTGCTTTTCTGATTTAAATTTGTTTGTCTAACATTTGATTTAAATTTCATGTTCATTGCAGCGGTTATGTTGATTACGTTTTGCTTGGATGACACGGTTACCTTTTACAAACACTTACATAGCCATTACTTGCTTTTGCCTTTTAGTTTCAAATAGTAGAAGTAAAAGTTCATTATCATTTAAAATAAGTGATTATTGTAAGTTTATGATACATGCGTTGTGTCCATAAAAATGCTCTACGACTGTATACTCGAACTTACAGATGGTGGTCAACTGTCTACTTGAGACATGCAAAAGATGGTCCAGTCATTGCCACAATATAGTGAACAACTAATAAGCTATTCCTCCATGTTGAAGCAAGTTAACACTATGATGAAACCTTATTTGGAAATGTCCCACAGATTGCAACAAAGAAATAAAATTTTATTCTTTTCACGTATATTTCATCAACTAGCTCGAATTGTATATCTATATTTTTAGCATGTATATCATATAGCTTTTCTTAAGAAATATGTGATTAAATTTTAAGATATGTTGCAGGAAAATATAAGCTGGAGACTGAGTTGTTTCTTAGAGTTGAATGTGAAATCTTTGTGTCTCAGGCATTATTTGAGTTGAGGTATCTTCTTATTCTACTTATGCATCTTTTTCTCCTTTAATATTACAAATGTTGTTTAAAACACAAACTAACTGCAAACCGAAAGACCAACCCAACAAAAAAAAACCAAAACGGTAGCATAACGGACAACACAAAACACAACAACAAATCAAGACCCAGCACGGAAAAAAAACCAAACGAGCCCACCAAAAAAACATCCCACACCACAAACCAAACAAAACGACTCACCGGCACAATACTACCGGACTACACCCGGGACACCCAAAAAAAACACAACCGGTGGGGGGACTTACAAATGTTGTTTAAAACACACTAACTGACAACGGCTTTCTGTTGTTGTTGTTTGAAGTTGTTAGATATTGTAAAGGACTGCACATTTGTTGTGGTTCATATAACCGTCTTACATCTATACCCTGTCACGCTTTAATATATGTATTGCATAAATACAGTTCTGTCGCACGTAGGCTTTCGGGTTAACAATATTTTACTTCTGCATTTTCAGGGTATGAGGTGCAAACAAGTAGCGACGGCCGTATCAGAGGAAACCAGGGAAAGCGGCCTTAAACATGAACTAGATTGAGGTCAACGTCACTAACGTCAGTTCCTACGGTCAACAGGTATATAAGGGAATCAACCGTGATCTAAAGCTCACTTAGATAGACATAAAAGAACAGCCACCCACGAAATAGAATTTTGATCTTCTCAAGGTTTGTCATTTGTACTCTTATGATATTTTTTGTTGGTTTTTGATCATCTAATATTACGATATGTTTACCAAATCAAGCAATAAACCAACTCAAGCTAAGATTATAGACTAAACATTAGCGTGTCTAATCTAAAAAATGTGTGTCTTTATATAAAAATATTGGAGCAAGTTCATCTCACAAAAGTGGTAAATGTGGCTTTGCTTCTTTTGAATGGAGTATAGTTTCTATATAGCATCAAGGGGTGTTTGTTTTTCGGATTATTTTTTGCCTGCAAAATAACTGCAAGCCTTCAAAAAAAATAGCAGCAATGCTATATAAATGGCTTAAAAAAAACAATAAAAACCACCCATTTTCTATTCGCATATATCTACATTTTTATATAGCATCAAGGGGTGTTTGGTTTTCTGCTTATTTTTGGCCTACAAAATAGCAGCAAGGCTGCAAAAAATAGCAGCAATGCTGTATAAATGGCTGCAAATAGAGACAATAAAAAGCACCCATAAAAAGCACCCCTTTTCTATTTGCATATATCTACATTTTTATATCAAACTGACCCATTTTTAACTTATCTATTCTACAATTACCCAAACTGGCCCATTTTGAATATTAACATAAACTGGCCTATTTTAATATGTCGACTTATAATAAACTCAAATTGACCAATCCTCAACAATAAACTCAAATTGACCCATTTTCAATAACAAAAACTATACTAGAAATTCAAGAATCAAAACTATACTACAAAATGACTTATGTAACGGTTCTGGTACCGGTTCGGTTGCTAAAAACCAGTTGTCAACCGGTTTTTTTTTTACCCGCTGTTAACATATATAGCAGCAAAGTGGTGTTTGTTTTCTGCATTTTTGGCCTGCAATCAACAACGAAGCTATTGCAACATCTACATAAACTGTCAAAATTAACTTATAGCCTTATTGCAGCAGCCAAACGTTGCCCCATTTTATATTTTTTTTACAGCAACTTCACATATAAAACTGAAACATAACTGATATAGGTAAAGCATAAAACTTCAACATTGTTTACTCCGTATATTATTAGGGTACTAACCATTAAAGGGTGTTTGGCATAGCATAAAGCACCAACTACCATATTAACTTCAACAGTGTTACCATTGTTCACAATGTACTAGTAGGGTACCCGCGCAATGCGGCGGCGGGTACCCTGTGTAACAATCCGTATTTTCAGGTCATTTTACGACTCAATATTTCTCATTATTTATTTTTAGAGTTTTACGCATTTACTTTTAATTTTTATCGTTAAGTTAAATCGCGTAAACTAAAAATCAACAATCAACGTAAACGGGCACCAAACAAATAAAAGTTTACGTCAAGCAAGCATTATATTATTTTTTTACGAAAGTAATAATCAACTTTTTATGTTTTATTTTTATTGGTTACGTAAAACGTTTACGTTTTGCAATAAAATACATTTAGGCATACCCAGAAGCACCAATACCTATCTATACTCAATCAAATACCCGCAATTATACCCAATACTCAAAAATTTATTATTTTTCTACCATATACATATACATATCCGGTTATAAGCATAGAAAACACAAGAGAAATTATTTACAACTTCCTTCTAGAAAGATAACATGTGCTAAATTCAATTTCAAGCAACCTATCTTACAAATACTAACTCTTCTTACACCAAGCCTTACTTTCGTACACTAAACCACTCCCCCCCCCAAGGGTTTCTTACACACTAGTCATTCCAACTCCTAACCATGGTTAAGTTAGTGGTTTTGGTTAGTTACATCTTGTTATAAAAGGGTTCCTATTCTAGACTTATACACATATCATTTCAACTAGCAAAAATCAACAAAACACTTTCTCCCTCCCCTTCATAGCCCACGGCTAACATACACCTTCCAAATAAATTCATAGTCTTGATTTCTCAAGTATTACAAGTATAGAAGGGTTGATATTAGGCATATCTAAAGTGTTACAAATTGATTTGGAAGCTTGGGTATTGGTTTATACAAGGTTTAATCAAGTGAAAAGTTAGGGTTTTCTTAGGATTTTCTTGATTAGAAACTAGGGTTTCTTGGTTAATACTTGGGTTTTAATCTTGTGTATCATCTTCATCCTTCATCTTGAGGTCTACTATAAACCCTAATCTCCTCATCTTGTTCATTTCATATTTTATATAATTGGTGTATGGTTAATCATCACCTAGTTATATTTTATACATGTTTGTAAAATAAATCAAGTTTATATAAACTCAAAAAATACTTGTTCATGGTAAAAATAATGTTTAAAACATAAGGACATGTTTAATTTAAGGATTTACAAGCAATGAATGATTTATATAATTATTTGTTAAGTTATGGTTAATTATTTATTTATATGGTTTATGTAAGTAAATAATTATGATGGACATTTTATCTTGGACACAATCTAGAGGACTCAAAATATATAATATTTGTAGTATAAAATATGGTAGAGGACTTGTAGCAAATTAATTAAGTTAAAAACTTTTATTTTTAACTTATAAAAATAACTTTATAAACATTTTTATTAAAAACTTAAAACCTTCTGTTTTATTTCGACAAAAATATTATTTATTTTATATTTTATTAAAATACTACATATTATGAGAATCGTAAGCATATAAAGAACTCGAAAATCCGAATTATAACGAAGAAGTTATGCTATTTACAAGTTTACGATAAAAAGTGTTTTTATAAAAGTAATTTTATAAAAATTAGTTACTGTTCATAACAGTGAGTTTTGTAAAAATATTTTACTTGGATAAAACTTTTAATTACGAAGACGTGCATGAAAGAATCACTAAAAACGAGGTTAAAACGAATGAGATATGATTTTTACAAGGTTACGATAATTAAATATATAAAAATAGTTTTATATAATTTATAAAAACACTAAAAGTTACTGTTCACCAGTAGTTAAAATATCATAAATATAATATTTTGATAAATCTTCTTAATATGAAACCGTGAACATATAAAATGGAGTTAAAACGAAAAGGATAGAAAGTTTATAAAACCTTATGCACTATTTTTATACTTGTGCACTATTTTCTGACATGAATAGTGTTGGTTTGCTTTTAAATAAAAACTTTACAAAACAATGTGGTATCACTTATATAATATTTATATGTGTTTTTAACTTTATAAATATTATTTTACAAGATGATTGAACTATTTATACAATAACGTTATATAAATAATAAAAACATTAAATTAAGTATTTTTAACAAATAATTAATTGTTGGACAAGTATACTATTTTTACAAATACAAGTACATAGACATTTATTTTTTAAAGTACAAATTTTTATTGTTTGATTTTATAAATTAAACAAACACGTTTAGGTGATGATGTAACTATATAGAATTATATGTGGTATTAGTTATTCAAAATACATTGTACCCATACGACCTATATTTAATTAGGTTGTATTCAGACTATACGTGACGATTTTCATATTTGATTTATATATCAATTACATTCACTGAGGTGAGTTCATGGCCCCGTTTTTATACGATTACATTGATTTACAACTTTGGGGTGAGAAACAAGCATTGTTTCACAATTGAACGCAAGTATACTTTTAGCAAATTACGAGTTTGTCTAAGTAGTTATAACCCACTATTGCCCATGAATCATGAACTGTTAATTACTTGATTGTAAGCGCCAAGGCTATGAATAGGTCTATTTGTGATTGACATCCCCGTTCCGATGAGTAGCGCTCACTAGTTTCGGAGGTACCGAAACGACGAATGTATACCATGTCGGAACAATTTGGATGTTGTGGCTTGAACATCTACACGGGCACGATATTTGCATTAATTTGCATACATATATATGTTGTAGCTTCAGTGTGATGAGCCTAGTGCATTTCGAAATTACTTTTTTGATATTGTATATGTTACTTTATCATACACTTGGAAATCTTGCGGTCCTACTTCATACATTACTTAAACCTGTGAATTCACCAACTTTATGTTGACGTTTTAAAGCACGTTTTTCTCAAATCAATAAGGTACAAGACAAGGATACATTGGTGGTCGTTATTTTGGATGTCATTGCATAAAGATTTAGAAGCATTACATTTTGGGGGTATTTGTTATGTTTAAAAATCTTACTTTTACAAGTGAACATATTAAGCCGTTGTGCTTTTGTAACAAACAATTTCAGTTATTTCAATGTATCAGTTTTTCAAACGACTCATATAGAGGTCGTTCTCATATTTTGTGCTATTGATCTATGAAGTAACACTCTCAGACCCATATTCCGTTACAACCCTATTTGGAGGTGTTACAGATTGATATCTAGAGCCAAGGTTATAGAGAACCAGGTCAAATGTTTTTACTTGGACTATAACCATTTTCAAACACTGCATTATACAAAAGTTTTTCACGGGACATGCATACACTATTGAGTTGCATTAGTTGGTTATATTAGATGCTTTCATGAGCTATATACGTGTTTATATTATATTACATATATACTGGTCTTATATAATATACTTATAATATAATATACTTATATAAGTTTATGTTATTGTTTTAGATTAGTCATGTCATCAGACGGCGCATCGTTTGCAGTTACCTATACTTCAATTACGAACAAAATTAAAACTGATATACACTTCTAGAAGTCAAACAAGACTCTAAGAAGTTAGCGACTAATCAAGAGACACAAATAGACAAATGATTAGCTAGCTAGAACAATGAATGAAACAGTCTTAATCCTCCTGTTGTTAGCGGGAATATTAGTTGGAAGACAACATGTGGACTCTTGCGAAAACAAAACCAACATTTAAACTATTTACCACAAATATGATATTTTGATAAAGTGATAGGCATCAATCTCTTGATAAAACAAAACCAATTTATGAAAACTGCAGCTAGAAACAAGCATCGAGTATAACCTCTTTATATCTAACTGAAAATGTATCTCGTCCGATGGACTAGTTTCGCCTAATTGAGCACCGACTTGTGGGCCATTTGGCGGGTCTTATTTGGTGGTGTTCCAGATTTGACTAAACACGACATTTCACTAAATTGTGAGGTCGTGGCGTTTGATGAAGCACGCCTCATTGAATTCCATATGGAAGACACGTCAATATAACAGCCAGGATACGTAAGTGCTTCTTATGACATTAAAAAAAACAACTTAAGCATCGTTGACCATAAGCCAACGGTAGGGGGACTTGATGACGTATATGGTCTCATAGACCCGATCCGTCTAATGGATCACCAACTTTTGGGCCACTTGGTAGGCCACTCTAGGGGTGTTCATCAGTTCGGTTATCAGGTCACATTTTTCTTTTTGGGAAAACCGAACCGAATTTAAATTCAGTTCGGTGTTCGGGTTGACCCGAATTACATCACTTATATATTTTAAAATTTTAATTTTATAGATTTTTGACAAAAAATAAAATATTTTAAGCTTAAAAAGTATTCTTTTATACTAGAATAAAATTTTATTTTTTTATGTTTAT